>JAGXJF010001159.1:0-107863 GCA_019208055.1 Stipa capillata
TACACTCAGCAACAAATAGGAAAGCGCGCTCGTCAGCTTCCTCCAGGACAACCGGGACATCTTCGCATGGACATCTGCTGACATGCCCGGGGTTCTAAGAGAGGCTGCCGAGCACTCTCTGAATGTTCAGCCAGATGCTAAGCCGGTCAAACAGCGCTTGCGCCGCTTCGCTGAGGATAGACGTTAGACAATAGGAGAAGAAATAGCCAAGCTTCTAGCAGCTGGCTTCATTAAAGAAGTGTATCATCCCGACTGGTTAGCGAACCCAGTTCTTGTTCGTAAAAAGAATGGAAAGTGGAGGATATGTGTTGATTACACTAGCCTTAACAAGGCATGCCCCAAAGATTGTCAACAATATTACGTCTAATTATATATATATCTCTATATGCAACTACATGATTATGCAACATAAAGTCATATTGAACATGTGCAACTTAATCGTGTTTAAACAAACAATTAAATTATACACATGAATAAAATAATGTATCAACCATTGCCTGACGGATTATTATCTAAAACATGGATTAGCCTATATATATGTGCATAAATATATACACATAGCTGCATATGTAAACCACATGCTATATGGGCACTGGCTTGGTCAAGTAGGTTAGTCAGCCTTTGGTGCGATGTTGCCGTACCGCAGAAGGGGTGGACGTAGCTACGAGGACCCTCGGCACAGATGGGGGGATCAGAGGGTGGGTGATGTACTCTCAACTCCGAGCCAGACCCGGTGGGCATGTCACATCTTAGGGGGATCTAGCTAAAAGACCTCGTCACAGTCTCCCTGCCGATACACCGATGGGTGTGTACTATGCTGGCGACGGCAGTGGCACAAGCGATGATTGTGTCATGTGGGTAAAGTGTACACACTCTGCAGAGTTAAAACTAATCGATTAGCCGTGTCCACGGTTATGGACAACACATGACTCATTCTTGATGAAAAGGACCTGTCCCTCTCCCCCTTGCTATTTCCCTCTACCCCATTTGCTGGTGAATCCTATGGTCGAGCTAAGGCGGGAGTCCTTGCTCGAGTGTGTTGGTCGTGGACCACACCTGTTGAAAACACCCCTGATATTAAAACTGATTTACATCAAAATGCTGCCTTCGAATCTATTATAAGTAATTCAATTAAGAGATTGCTTTACGCAAATAAACCATAAAGCCTTCCTTTGGAGCCTTGCATGTAGTATGATAGGACCATCTGCCGCCAGGTGGCTTGCTGAGTACGTGAAGTACTCATCGAGCATGTTGTTTGTTGGACGTGTTCAGATATCTATGAGGACGATGAAGACTATGAGGTATCTTCTGCGTCAATGCTGAGGTTTAGGTCATGTGGCCTCCGTCGACTGCCTGTGGTTGAGATGGAGACATCTACGCTTTATTTTTCGCTGTGTTTCTAAATGGTAAGGGACATAAGTCCTAGTTATTTTATTTAGTCATATCGCTGCTATAACTCAATTGTTTATGTTTCTAAAATATTTTGTGATGTGTGCAGTGCTATCAATTCGCATGTGTTCATCAGCTTGATCCTGGACTGATGAGGAGATACACAGGGAGGGTCTGGAAGTTAAGTCTGGATCCTCACATAAACCCCGCCGGTGAATTCTACCCCGGCGTACCCCCATGTACATAAATTTGCTCGAAGTGATTCTATATTGTTCTTTTCTAAAGTTTAGACTTGTCAGATTTGATATGTCAAACATATTTGAGATGTGATAAATTGTTTAGCCAATTGTGCGATGTTAGATTGTGTTGTATATTTGAACGGACTTGTCAAAACCGAGAAGTCAAATTGAAATAATTTTTGATTCCTGTTCTATACTGCATATATGCTTGTGATATATGTCCTGTGCATGCTGGGGCTATACAGAGGTTGTGCAGTTGGGGTATATTTTGTTTTTCAGATGGCATGGCTAGCAATAGTTCTTTATTTAGTCATATCGCTGCTATAACTCAATTGTTTATGTTTCTAAAATGTTTTGTGATGTGTGCAGTGATATCAATTCGCTTGTGTTCATCAGCTTGATCCTGGACTGATGAGGAGATACACAAGGATGGTCTGGAAGTTAAGTCCGGATCCATGCGTCCAGCGCCGGCACATGTGCCATGCCGTGCGCCTCGACGGGCCAAACGCGCCATGCGCCACATGTCCGTGCCCCTAACCCACACACGCCCGTGTAACCGCGAGGGTCGGCTCTGATACCATTCTGTAACACCCCGGCCTCTCACCCAGACCGGCGGTCATTATGCCTGGCTATCACCTGGGATACAGACTGGCCCCACAAACTAACACTAGTCTTTCCTGCGCACTTTGTCCTCACTCGTGCGCACTCGGAAAGAACTTCCGGTCGGTCACCCATCCCCAAATTGCTCCATGCCAAACACGCTTAACCCAGAGGTTCTTTGGAGATGAGCTTCCGGAAAAGAAGGTGCAGCTTGTTGATATGAGTAGTCTATCAATCCTATTAACCAGGATGTCACATTAGGTAAGCCAATTCCCACTAGAGTCCTGGCTCAGTCTGTGGAGAAGAGTCCCTCCAATCACGAATAGTACAAGTTTGCCTGAAGGACCATTTGGGTAAGAGGCATAGAAAGGGAGAAGATATAGAAATCACATTACTTGTCTTGTCTGAGTTGTGCTACAAAGGCAGATGAGAGAGCTTTCGATGCTGCAAGACAGTTGTGACAACATCAGCAAATCAGGGTGGGGCTCGGTGATGCTTATTCTACATCTATAGACCTATTGTTTCCTATCTCAAGTATACATGCTAGTGCAATCATCTGGAGAACTGCTTGAGAGACATCAAGAGACGAGCACGATCAAGGCGCCTCGAAGGTATCAAATGTTGTTTTGTGTTGAAGTTCTCAACTGAACAAGCTGTTGGCTCTTATCTTTGACTTGTGGGATTGTTGTTTCTATTTCATACTCCATGTGTAGCTCTTTGTATGTGGTTATGTTTATATGCCTATACTGATCTATTCAAAATAGCTTTTATTCTCATGCTTTGATCCTTAATCTTTTTTTTTGCTTTTCAAAAAAGAAATAACGAAAAGAGCGGAGATGCACTGTGTGTTGCTAAGATACTGAGGAAACCCCAGTTCCCACTGGGATCGTATACCAATCTCTAAAGAAGGGTCCCTGACATTGTGAGTATTACATGTTCTCATGATGGACAATTTTGGCAAGAGTTATGGAAAGGGAAATCCCAACCGTCCATGGTCAAATGCCCGGGATGAAAATAAAGAAAACGTGTCTCGGTTATTGCATCCATCGATCATCACCTAATCTAGTTATCTTCCCAACCATCACCCATACAGTGGTTCAAATTTTTGAGGGAGCTTCAAGTGGCATATCAAAGGAAATTTCTCACTAAGCACCAAAATGATCCCTTGATGTAAAAATAAATAAACTAGTAAGTTAGTGTTCTAGTATAATTGAATGGGTTTTGATATGAAGGGATTCCCGATCTTCACGGTAGGAACAGTAGCTAGCGAAGTCTAGATGGATTCCAACTCCAACAACCCACACTAATGCGATAGCCTTTGGAGACTTGGAAACAAATCAACAACTCTCTTGATGAATACGATGAATTCCCACTAGGAGGCATTCGATGATCCTTACAAATCCAAGATAAAACTAAAGACTAAGGTGGTTCCCAATCTAGAGGGATGAACCCTTGATCAAGGAGCAAAACTCTACTTTCAGTCTAAAGATCAATTCTAAACATAAGAGAGAGAGGTGGAGGGGTATTTAAAGTCTAATCCTCACCACTTAAGTGACTTGGGTCGAAACCCTCATTTACATGGGCTACGGGTCCCAAAATCACTGTGCACAAACAGTCTATCGGATACTCCGGGAATAAGCCTGGGTACTCTGGGTGCGTTGAATATCTATGGTATACTCCAGGTGATACTACAGCCAAAGCCATGCTCTTGGTTAGGGGGGTGGGGCGGTCTGAAGTATCCGGGATGAACCTAGAGTGTCTGACCATCTTCTTTCCAAAGGATTTGTAGCAGCAGTAGTAGATGGTTCGGCTTTGACTTGACTTGGTGGTAGAAGCATCTTTCTTGGATTTGTATCTCTCCATCTTGGATGTTCCTTCATACCTCTTGTTGTAAAGCTTGATTGTTGCTCTTTTCGTAGGTCCAACATGTGTAAGAGGTACACTTGAGCTTGAGGGACTTGTTGGAGGGTTTGGGCTAGTTACTCCTTAGTATCCAACGACTTTACGAAAGGTAATTTGTATTTAGCATGCAAACATGCTTGTTTGCAAAATCTTCTTTAGGGTGGCTATGGCATAGGAGGTTTTGGCTTATGTGGGAATGAGGAACTTCGACAAGCTTCTTAAGCGTTATCACATACTCGGCATAAAGAACGTGATATTCAAAAAAGATTGCCTTCGTAGTGCTTGCCAGGTCGGGAAACAAGCATGAGGATCACGTCACGTTAAGAACGTCATGACAACAACCAAGCCACTCGAGCAACTTCACATGGAGTTGTTTGGTATCGTCATCTATTTGAGCACAGGAGGTAACTCATATGTGTTCGTTATTATTGATGACTTTTCTCACTATACTTAAGATTGGTTATCATGTTAGGAAACGTTATATTTGGGTTCCAAAAACTCTGATCACTAACTCTTAAGGACAGAAGAAGATATGAGTACCTAAACAAGTTTGAACTCATTTTGTAGGAATATACCTCCGTGGCACCAACCACATGACTGGAGGAAAATATATGTTCACATCATTTAATAGTAGAGGATCACCATATGAGAACATAAAGCTGCCATATCAAATGACCTATCCATTTTCAATGTCTGGGTTGGTGTCTCCAAGTTTCCTTTCATTGATCATTCTCTCCTTCGTGTCCCTTCATGTTGGTACTCCTTCCGTGAGGTACACCAAACTAACAATAATGAAGAACTTCTTGCGTACAGAGGGAAAAAAGCAAAGATTGACTAATAAGCTATCCCACTTCTTTGACTTTTTGGTATGTATTGAGTTGCACACATTTAGACTTCATAATATGAATTATATAGAACTTAATTAAACCGAGCCTACCTATATCCTTTCAGTGCCACTAGTAGCCCAACTTATCCAATTTGTATGGCTTCTATACTTGCCACCACATGAACCTTCTCACGGGTCAAGTTGCCTAGAACAAAGCTGTCACCGAGGTATGCAAAATATTCCAATAAATATTCCAATAATTGTATCGTATTCATCTTCTTGTATATGCCAGCATTATAATCTTCATATTAACAGGTTGGACCTATTCCCGCAACAGAATTGCTAAAGCCTGACCTATCCCTTATTCGAGCACAGTTGATGGGCTTCATTGTTGCTCATGTCATCAAATAAAATGGCGAGTTCTACTATGAAGAAATCAACAAATGAGTCATTTGTAATGAGAGATAGTTGTGTATTTAAATGTGTTATGAACTACATGTGATGTGAATTCAAATGTGTTATGAATTCAAATGTGATCGATGTACTTGTTGAACTTTTGAATCTCTATCTACTTGAGTTCATTTGTGAATTGAAATTTGATGTGAATGTCAATGTGCATGTGCATATGTATGATATATGCTGTGGGATTGTCACAACCCGCTTTTCTAAAACCTTAAAATTAGGGTTTACAAAAATTTTTGGTGCTAATAATAATATTCTTAAAAAAACCTAATGAAAACCTTATCGTCTCTCTCGTTTTCACATCACCATCAGTTTATAACAACAATGTGATCTCTTTCTCCTCTCGACACATGTGGTTCAAACTGTTATCATATGTATCTCTTCACCGGTTCAACCTTGCATCCCTTGACGTAAGGCAATCTCTGCTTATCTTGCCCTACCAAATTGCTTGCATGTCTGTATATGCATGCCAAGAAATACTTAGATGCATACACCTATGATATACGTGTGTATGTATGCTTGTCCCGGTCATCTTCATGTATATGCTTATATCAACCTAAGTGTGCATATATGGGTATATATATATATATATCCCTCTGGGCACTCCTACCACATTTTCTCTCTCCTAGAATATATACCCTAATATACCCCTCTAATGCTTTCAGCAATCTCCTATCCTGTGAGCTCGGACACTTGCATGCCGGCCCTCACTTTATCCTTATTTTCTGAGAAACCCAAATGCTCGGCACTTCTGTTCTTGTCGGGTCTACTTAACCCTAGGTATATTTTCCAAATCAAAATTTTTGGGGAAAATATTCCTTTAATGTTGAGGTATGAGTTTTCACCTAATCATGGCTACATAAAACCCTTCAAAATAACATGTGTTCCATTTTGGCTTTATATTTGGGATTAGCCTTCGTTTACAAGTTATTGATTTCAATGGCATGTCATTTGAAACAAACCTTCCCCGTGTAGTAGAATCAACAAAATCGCATGTGTATATGTTCATGAGCATATATATAGCGTTAATCCATTCCATCCGCTGTATCCCTATATGTGATCACCCTTCAACCTGTAGGGAATATATATATATGCACCTATATATGCTGCATGTGTAGGGCATATATAATAGTTCCGATTCATTTCCATTAACCCATGATCTCACGTGCTCCTTTAAATTTCAACTCCTAAGTCGCTACAAAATCATGAGCATTTCTCCTCCTCTTGAATCCACTCGTTGGCAAGTCCCATCATCTGTGCAGCCAAAACCAAGCCCGAATTGGAATAAATCCTAGCAGTACCAGCTCCATATTAATCTCCCTGTGTTATACTGAACACACGCACTGTTTTTCCCCCTGTTCTAGTTCTCTGTGAATCCCTTTCTTTGTTGCTACCCTCACCAAATTCTATCTACCGATCAGCCAGCTCCACACCTCCACGTGGGCCTGGACCCCGCAGGCAGCCCTTCTTCCCCAATCCTTTCTTCTCCCTCCCCTATCTCCTTTGCTTCCTCTCACTGCTACACCGTGCCACGCCATTCCTCTGGCAACGTTCGGTACCCAACTTCACTGCTCGGTTACAGCTTGTTACTTCATTGCAGCGTCGGCCACGTGCCTCTCTATTCCTTCTTATCTTCATCTTCTCAAGCTATAAATCGAGCCTGAGCACTTCCTGCTTCCCTCATTTTCTCTCTTCCCGAGCTCCATGGTATCCCGAGCTTCTAGTTCTTCGCTTTGCTCTGCACCTAAGCTAGCACCCTGCCCCTTCTCCTCTCACCCCTTCTTCTCCCCGAGCTCCTCACCCCGCAAAGCTCTCCCCTAATTTCTCTGCTCGCTCTTCGTTCTCCTCAAGACCGAGTACCCCTCCCCTCCGTTTCTTCCTATCTAGGAACCCCTCTTCTCTGTTCTTGTTCCCTCCAAAGCAACCGAGCCTCCTCTCCAACATTTCCATTGCTCGAGCCTTCTCTACTTCTCTCTTTTGTTCTTCCAATGCCGAGCTGCCGAGCGCCCTGTCTACTTTGTATCCCTGCAGATTCTTGAGCGCCCGCGTCGCCCCGCACGACTTCGCTCCGGTGACCCCTCCAATTCTCTCTTGCTCCACTCTTCTCCCCCAACATCCTCAATTCCCTCTCCTTCTAGCAGCCGGAGCCACCGAGCTCGCCTCAAGCGCCGCCACGATCAATCGGGCCTGCACCGTGTCCCTGCTGCCGCTGGTGAGCCACTGCCTGCCACCGGCGAAGCTTCCCTGAGCCAAAGCTGGTGAGCCTAGCAAGCGTCGCCACCGGCACCCACTCTCTAGCGCTGCCGTCGTCGGAAGCGCCGCTGACAATCGGTGGTAAGCCACTGCCACTGCGTCTAACCGGCCACAAACCCAGCCTCTCTCTCCAATTAACCCTAACTGCACAACCAAGTAATGGTTAAAGAACCATTTAGCCTTAAGCAATCTGACAGCTGGGCCAACAGCCCTCTAAGGTGAAGACGCACTTGCATGTGGCATTTTCCCTGTGGAAAAGCGAACCTTATGTTTTCTCCTTTCACCTTTACACATCACTTCACAGAAGACAATAACTACATCACCTCTTAAATCACGTCTGAGCTAAACAATGAACATCCCCTATATAGCTAAGCTTCAAGCAGCTATATCTCCCTCGTTATTCATTCAAATCACTATGCTCTTTTTCCTAACTTCCTAAAACTTCATAAACTTTATGCTAGTATCATTTTCATAATTTTTGAAATATTTTTAAGTTTTGAATTTAGTTATATTCCAAAAGTGCATGTCATCCATATACCTCCTTCAATTTAACTCCAAACACATCCATTATTTTCCTAAAATGTTCAAAATAAAGTCTGGTATTCTGATTCTAGTGGTATAAGACAACCAAAATATTTTGCATTCAAAACCATAATGATTATAAAACCCTGCATTTCTCCATGTTCCTAAATGCATATATCTTGAAGTACTGCTCCAAAAACCTATCGAGAAAAACTTCTGTAATATCTCAAGGGTCATTCCTTGTCCTCTGAACCCCATTTACGATCTAAAGTGACTAAAAATATGCGTCGCTTCTGTAATAATTTTCCAAAACCCTACTTATGCCCAAGGTGTGGTCACATATCATTCCAGGGCAACATATGCAAGTTCCACAAAGGTTTTCAACCAATAACATCCTCCAGTCCTCCCCGAAACCTAACCACCCTAAATGTCGGGACCCTGGTGGCAAACCCTTGCCTTACCTAAATAGAAATGAATCATCATTCCATGCAGTACAAACCCGAGTTCCCTCTGGTTGACCATAAAACATCTGCTAAGAATAGTAGCTACGTAAGTATGTCATGATTGAATGATTTGTTTGTTTCCTTGCTTTATTTGGACCTTATTGGAGTTTGCCATGCGCTGTTAATTTATTCGATGATCTCTCGACATGTAGGTACCAACGATGCGATAGCTTGCGAAAAGGATTCCGAATGGTCATCATATCAAGTTCAAGACCAAGATAAGGGTCAATATTGCCAAGAAATCATTCCCACTTTGATCATGTTAAATCTCATATATGTCAAAACTTAAATACTTTGTTTGTAACTCTGCATGCTACGTGAATATCAACGATATTTTATGCTAGAGCTAGATATATCCTATAGTTGCATATGACATAGGTCCGACAAGTATAACCTTGTAACCCTAGCATTATTTGTTGTTCATCGTACATCCAGCAGAATATTAAGGCTATAGGCGGTGCGGTAGCCATGCTTAGACCTACTATAGAGAAAAAAATCTACTTTTGCCCGATTTATGCGAACCACCATTTGGGATGTGATAAAATCCTTGGGAAGCTGTGTACCTTTCAAGGTGAATGTTTGAAAGTAATGTTTGCTAAAACCCCAAAATAAAATGTAGGATGAGTTTGATTCGGGTGAGAATAATAAATGGAGGTTGGGGGAATGGTCATAGCATGTAAGGACATGGCTATAAGGTAATGGTATGTAGTCTTGCTCGAATCAGTTGAGGACCGAGCCTATGTGCCAGTCAACCAAGTTCACTTCGTACGTCCACATGTCCTTTGTGGAAAGGACTTAATTCATTACTCTGTCGAGTGCTAGCATCTGAACCTGTGGGCATTAGGGTGACAAGTGCAAGGGGATAGCTATCACTAAAGAACCTTCTCGTAGTACACGTAGGAAGTTATTCGACACAAAGATGGGCCTATTCCTACCTATGTGTCCATGGCGGCGGCGGCACAGTCGGCTTGGACCTAGCAGCACGAGAGAGAGAGCAAAGAAGAGAGGAACAACGAAGGGTAAACTACATAGAAACGGGGTTTTAAAGGGGGCATGCGGAGCGCAAGAGACTATTGGATTTTAATGAAGCGCGTGAAGCCGAAGCGACATCGATCGCGCAAAAAAGAGCAACTTTTGAGGACGAACGGACGGGTCACACTAAGGAGTGACTCCATCACCCGTCAAAAGAGTACGTGGCTAGTCAGTACTAACGGCTGACGTCCACACCCGTCAGAGGTAACCTATCACCACTTACAAGTCACCACAAATGTTAATACTTATAAGTTACCTCTGACGGTAAAGTTTGTACCCATCAGTGGTTGATGTGACTAGTCATCACTGACTATACAGCACTGACTCTTTAAGTTATTGCCTATCAGTGGTATTTGTCTACAGTATAAAAGATGCCTCTTCTTCCCGTTTTCTAAGGTTTTCTCGATTTTGTTTTTGAGTTGCGGTTGGTACTGAGAGTGGTGATTTGGGGGCAATTTAGTGAGAGGGGTGGGTTGGATTGGACGTGTATTTTTGGATCTTTGAGTTGGAGGCTAGTCAAAGGTTAGTAATGCTCTCCCTATATGCTTGTATTTGTTTGGATCTTTTCTAATTAGTGCTCTCATGTTCATTAATTGTAGAGAGGAAGTAAGTCAGGCATTAATTATAGAGAGAGGAAGTAAGGGATCGAGGCATTAATTTGTGGATCTACTCTATTTGGGCAGGACCAAAATAAGGTAATAGTTTGTGCTAGTTAATTAATATGTACATGATAGCTAGTTAGCTATATGTACATGATATGTGCTCTTATTTGAATTATTAGCGTATGTTCGATGGATCGAAGTTGGACGTACGGGGATCGTGCCACCCGAAGTTTCGTCGATGCTTTGAACGGGTTTCTTCGTGTCGCCCAAGAGGATATGGTGACCAAGAGAAAATGCGAGGTGTGTTGTCCATGTCGCATATGCAATAACGAGCAAATGTTTCCGACACATGGTTTCACAGATGGTTATACTCGTTGGACATATCATGGCGAAGAGGCAGGAGTGGCTATTGGAGAAGGGGTAGAAGTGTATGTTGGTGAAGGGGTAGAAGTCATTGACGACGGACATGAAGTGGTCAAAGAAGAGGTCGATTCGAAATCGTCGGATGAGGACATGGTTGACCAGATGGGAGATTTGGATGAAATGTTGCGTGATATGGAAGAGACGGGTAACCCTGATGATGAAAGAGAGTTCAACAAGTTCGTAGGATTACTGGAAGACTCAGAAGTACCCTTGTTTGCCGGCTGCAAACAGTAACACGCGATTATCCGTGTCGCTTGAACTTCTAAAGCTCAAGGCAACCTACAACTAGGCCAGCACAGGCTTCACAAGGTTGTTGGCACTCTTACTGAAGTTCTTTCGGAGGGGAACTTTTTGCCTACAAGCACTTACAATGCCAAGAAGGTTATCTGCCCTCTTGGATTAGACGTGCAAAAATTACATGCATGTTCGAATGATTGCATTATATACTAGAAAGAGTATGCAGACCTGCACAGATGTTCGGTGTGCAAGACATCCCAGTACAAGCGGGCTAGAAATCAACACAATTATGACGAGGACGAGGACAAAGTGAAGGGGCCTCCTGCAAAGGTTTGCTGGTACCTTCCAGTAATTCCCCATTTGAAGCCGTTATTTGCAAACAAGAAGGAGGCAAAGCTGATACGTTGGCACGCAGAGGGGCGAAAGGAAGATGGAATGATGAGAACCCTACGGATGCATGGCAACGGAGGACCGTTGGCAGGGCTTTTCCTGGTTTTGGTGAGGAGGTGAGGAACATAAGGCTTGGTATGAATACGGACGGAATCAATCCATTTGATAACATAAGTAGCAGACACAACATATGGTCCGTGCTTCTTTGGATTTACGACCTTCCTCCATGGTTGTGCATGAAGCGGAAGTACATAGACCTATCTATTCTCATTCAAGGGTCTAAGCAACCTGGAAATGATATTGATGTGTACATAGAACTAACGAAGGAAGAAGTAGAGACACTTTGGCACGAAGGGACAGAGGTCTGGGACACGGACAAAGAAGAGAACTTCCAGCTACATGCATTGTTGTTCACAACCGTCAATGATTATCCTACGTACGAAAACTCGGCCGGCCAGACCATCAAAGGGCACAAGGCATGTGTCACTTGCCAAGAGGAAATAGTGAGTCAATTCTTAAAGAACTTGAAAACAATTGTCTACATGGGTCACCAAAGGTGGCTGGACAAGAATGACCCATGGAGGCAGTGCAAGGCACACTTCAACAGAGAATTTGAGAATCATGTCAACCTGGTGGAAAAGACTAGGGAAAAAAATCTATGAGATTGTCAAAGACATCGGTATTGTGCTTGGAAAGACACAAAAGCTAAGACCAGACATATGGAAAAGAAAATCAGTATTTTGGGACTTGTCTTACTGAAAAGATCTGCATACCCGTCACAGCATAGATGTCATGCACGTCGAAAAAAATGTTTGCGACAGCTTGATTGGTCTCTTACTCAGTATTGCAGACAAGACAAAGGATGGTGTGAAGGCACGGCTTGACATGTAAGAAATAGGAATTAGACCCGAGCTGTGGTCAAAACAGACAAAGGCAAAGACAAACAAGGGTGATGTGAAAGTTAAAACGCGCCTCCCCCTTGCTTACGACACTCTGATCAAAGCCGAGGTGCAAAAGTTTTGCGAGTGCCTTTATGGGGTGAAAGTTCCTTCGGGTTACCCGACCAACATAAAGACACTTGTTTCCATGAAATACTTGAAATTAATTGATATGAAGTCTCATGATTGTCATGTGATGATGATACAGATACTACTCATTGCAATTAGAGGCCTGATGGAGCCAGGAGTCCGCGATACAGTCACAAACCTATGTAGCTTTTTCAACACGATCTCTCATAAGTTAATCCACCCGTAGCGCCTATCGAGACTTAAGGCCGAGATCATTGTGACAATATGCCTAATGGAGATGTACTTTCCTCCAACATTTTTTGATATCATGGTGGACCTCATGATCCATATCATTAAGGAGATACAGGAGTTGGGCCCCTTGTTCCTACACAGCATGTACCCATTCGAGAGGTACGTGGTGATTCTGAAGTGCTATGTTCATAACAGATATCGGCCAGGAGGGAGCATCATCTAAGGCTATGCTGCAGAAGAGGTCATCGAGTTCTGCACGGATTACATGGCTGAACACCAACCTATAGGCGTGTCTCATTCTTGGCACTCGGGTATGCTTTTTGGTGTTGGGACACTCAGAAGGTAAGATTACCAGCCTACAGATTGGACTGACTTCAATAGATCCCACTTCATAGTCTTACAACACATGTCCGTCGTCAGCCCTTATATCGAGATGCACCTGAAGCTTTTACGCGAACAAAATCTAACCAAGAGGCCATTTTGGATCACAAAAACACACAACAACCAATTCAGCCAATTGTTGAAGGCCCATATGTATGGGAAAACCCCGGAAACTGAAGAAGAGTGTGTCATCAAATGGTTGTCAAGAGAACCTATGACCAACATTGTTACATGGCAAGGGTATGAGATCAACGGATACACATTCTATACGGAGGCTCAAGATCGAAAAAGCACGTACCAGAACAATGAGGTAACTTCGGAAGCTAAAAGTAGTTGGATGGACCTAGGTGCAAGTATTACGGCATGATCGAAGAGATTTGGGAACTTGACTACTGTACCACCAACATCCACATGTTTCGTTGTCGATGGGTGCATCTAACAAATGTGCGCGTCGAAAATCACAACTTCACTACGATAAATGTACATAGTGTCAGGTGCAAAGAAGAGCTATTCATCTTAGCTAAACAAGTCGCCCAAGTGTTCTACATGCTCAACCCTTCAAATAAGAAGCGCCATGTTGTGAGGAAAGGAAAAAGGAGTATTGTTGGAGTCGACGGTGTAGTGGATGAAGTTGACTACGACCAATTCAATGATCCAAAAACCGATGATGAAGACGAAGGAGAAAAGAAAAAAAGGCCCAATTGATGATGAAGCGTGTCCCTTGAAATAGCATCTAGGCCCCTAAATTTGATTTTGATGGTTAATGGCAACCCAAACTGGAATCTAATGTTTACATTGAGTGTAAGCAGGTTAAGTACGTTCCATGAAGAGGAGTCATCCAGGAAAGGATGACCACCCAAAATGTACAAAGGTGGTTTCCAGGACAAGGAGATGGCTGCGCTAGGCAGCTGTGCCACAGCTGTGAAGAAGCCGGTGCTATGCAAGGAGTTGCAAGCAAGGTGATGGTGGCTTGATGCGTCAAGGGCCGTAACTACAGTTGGTGGAAGCTAAAGCCTAGGTTTGCTAGTTTTCTTGAGTTCTTAGGAAATACCTGTACTATTAAGAAGGATGAAGTAGCATTGATTCTTTGGAGTTCCTTATGCTCAAAGTGCTCAGAGTGTTGGACAGTGGCACTGATGCTTTGAGGTCAGTGGCCCTGTAACAACAGTTTTGCACGAGTGTGAAACTGGATTGTGCTAGCACATCGTTGTGCTAGCATCCTAAAACCCCAGAGCCAAAGTTACCTGTGTGGCACAGCTATGTCACAAGTGAACTACTACTCTATGACTCAGGTACATATTTATACCAGGGAGAGCTTGTAAATGCTAAGAGAACTGCACTGCAATAGTCTGTCTGCCGAGTCAGAAAATTGTTGGAGGTTCTCTCCTTATTAGGCTTAAGAGTTAGTGCGCTGAGGGCATGTAGTGTGCCAAGACCGAGCTGAGCAGTGAGGCTGCGTCAATTAGGGTTTCACCTATGTCAGCCTCTGGTGACACAGGTGTCGGTCTGTCTGAGCCGGTTACCATTGTGTGAAGTGATTGGCTGTGTCACCGGTGTCTGTCACCGGTTACCCACTTAATCCTATGTGGCATGAGAGTAACGGTCAGATGCCTGTGGACTCTATATATAGAGGACCAGGGGAGGTCTCCGACCTCAACCTTTGCATAACCTTTGCCAATCCATTTCGACCGTTGCAAACCTCTTTCTCCTGAACAGAAGCAATTCATCCAAGCCTTAGTTCAAGTGTGAGTTAGAGCTTTGAGCACTGAGAGCACTGATTCCTCCAAAAGTCTTTGTTGTAGATTCTTTCTTGGAGTGTCTACTCCTAGACAGGCGTAGGAGTTGCTGCAACCACCCAAGCTTGTGTAGGCTGGTGCAGTAGTCTGTGAAGGTGATTGAAGTCTACCTGCTGCAAGGCGAAAGGATTTCCACAAGCAAGTGAAAGAGACCTGAAAGCTCAGGTACTCGGAGAACAAGCACGATTTAGTGCTGGCAATCTCTTTGGAGTAGCCTCTCCAACGGAGACGTACCATCTCTGAAAAGAGTGGGAACTTCGGTGAAAAAACCCCTCGTCTCCCTGAGTACTTGTCATTTTATATTTGCTAGCTCTTTAGTTTTGCATGCTACTATGAGTATCTGATTTACTTGATTTAGCTACAAATCTTTTCTCTTTGACTGTGTGAATTTAGCTGTGTCATAGTTGTCTTATTTTTTATATCATACATGTGCCAGTTACCTGTTACACTGCTATCTATCTTATATCTGTTTAGAGTTTCTAGCTTGCCTGTGTTATTATTCACCTGTGTGACAGCTACGTGCTAATTCCCATATACATTCTACCTGTGTAGCTTACCTGTCTAACAGCTAGCTAAACCTGTAAACTTGATTAGTCTTAAACTTGTTAATCTGAAGTAATTATTGAAAGTTTTTAATCAGCCTCCTGTTCACCCCCCTCTAGTCGGCACCTACAATCCTTTCATCCCTACGTACGTAAAGCTCATAACGAAGGATTGACATATGAAGGAAAAAAGCTAGTCGAAGATGATGACGACAATGCCGACCATGTCGAAACCTAGTTGCAATTTGCTAAGATGGTGTAATTTATTGGATAATCTGATCAATTAATTGTTGTATTATACTCTGCAGCTTGTACAATATAACATGTGTAATTTCTCTGATAACTGAAGTGAAGTTCTCAAAAACACTGTAGTTCTGAAACACTCAAACACTGAAGTACTTCTGAATATCAGTTCGAAAAAAGTCAGCATTGACGGGCGTCTATTAATTAACCCATCAGTGCAGAATTACCACTAACGGGTGACTTGTAGTCACCCATCAGTGGTGACTTCTCCTATATATCCTCAGGCACTGGACTTGAAACTTTTCAAGCTCATGTGTCGAACACCCTAAGTAGACAAGCAGCGGCTCAGCATCGCCTCCGCCAAAGGGTTGTTGCTGCCGTGTCCGCCGAACCTCCTTCATCGCCTTGTCTCCTGACGGGCTGCCGCCGCCATCTGCCGGACCTTCTTCAGCACCGCATCGCCTCCTCCACTGGACCTCCTTCAATGGCCCATGGCCTCCTCCGCCGAACCTCCTTCAGCGCCCCGATGGATAGTGAAGCCCACGGCGCTGCCCGATGGTCCGCCCCTAGCTCCAGCCCCCCAAGCTCCGTCCCAAGCTCTATCCCCCCAAGCTCTGCCCCAAGCTCCACCCTAAGCTCCAGCCCCCAATCTCCACCTGAGTTCATGCCTTCCACCCTCTTCTCCTCTTTTCCCTCTGTGATATAATATGATGATTGTTTGTTTACTACGCATTGATCTGTAAAATTGGATTGATCTGCACCATGAAGCAATTTTTGGTTCCATATGGATTGATGATTGTATCTTTGCCTCCATGAGTTCCAGTGAGTTCCAATGAATAGATTGATGATTGTTTCTTTGCCTCCATGAGTTCCAATTTATTGATCTGTAAAATGAAACAAATTTTTTGTTCTATGGTATTTGGATATGATGACTTAGCTTACTTATCATAATGTAGTGCTTTAATTGAACTTTAATGGATTTTTCGTGTTTAGTACTTCAAATAGGTTTCTCTAAAAGTTATTACTCCATTACGTATTTCCAAAACACCATCTGACTCGTCGGATGAGTCTCCTTTCCGTGACCTCGAGGTAGTGCATGAAGCGGCAACGAGGCCGAAAATAGTATGGAAACCAAGAACCAGTAATAAGATGATTATAGAAACACAAGTCATCACCGAGGTCGACCAAAATATAGGTGTCCCTATCAGACTAATCGGGGTAGCAGGGAAGTTCAATAATGCCTGCGGAGTTATAGTACACGAACACATTCCGATCACTACAATTGAATGGAGTAAAGTGCCCAAGACCGAGATAGAGGACATGGTGAAGACCCTTCTTGAGAAGTTCGTGGTCCCTGAAGCGGATGAGAAAGTAAAACATTCGATGGAGATCTCAATGGCTAATGCTCACAAGAACTGGCGGTACTATGCGAATAGGGACTCTGTGTAGAAAGGCTTCACACTGTTTGATAGATGGAAATAGATAACACCAGAGGAGTGGGCCGAGTTTGTTGCAGCGAGGAGCATTGAGGAGTTCATGGTGAAGAGTCAAAGGAACAAGCAGTTGCACGTGAAGAATAAATACAACCACTGCCTAGGCACTCGTGGCTACGGTAGGAAGAGCCTAGACTGGGAGGGGCAGGAAGAGACACTATGAGCGGCTTGGAAAGAAGCCCCGTTTGAAGACATTGAGGAGGTACACTGCAGTTCAAAATGTGACCAATCGTCTGGTACTACCTAAACCAACCCTTTTAATCCCTTATAATTAATTTGCTTCGAGTACGCTCCTCAAAATATGTTGTACCACCTCTATTATAGGTACACTTGAGCTGGTAAGAATCCGTTCAAGAATCCATCCAAAGCGAGAGATGGCAAACTCATTTGTTGATTGCTCTAGGAAACCCAGAGAAGACCGGGCGTACGCAAGGCGTCGGGGTTGCTGTTAAATGGGGCACATCGTTCCCCCAATCCTCAGAGGATGCCCACTGAAGGAAGAGAAGCAAACACGATTGTTTACTTCGAGAGTTAACAGAGAAGGCGAGAGAGGCGGCACAACAAGAGATGACCGGGGAGATGATGAGACGGTCCGAAGAAGTGAGATGAGAGGTAGCAAGACAGGAGTTTGCCAAACTTCTAAGGGGGATGCCGCCCCTCCCTCCTCATCCTACCCCAGCTAGCCCCCATGTTCCTGGATGGAGTAGCTGCGCCTCCGCCAATGCTTCCGACGGGACATCTGAAGCACACCCAATTGACAACATCAATGTAATAAATTCATTGCGTATGCTTTAGTGTAGGATCTATGGATAAATCTCTGTCTTGGCCTTGGAGTATCTGGATGAGTTCATGAATACTCTGGTACCCACAAAGCATCTGGGTGAAGCCTTCAGGCTCTCACCTCTTCTGTGGAGAAACTCTTTGTCTCAGATTCAGAGTGTCCCGGGTGATTCCCAAATACTCCGAACATACAGATAGTTGGAGTGTGTCTCCGGGCATGGAGTACTTTCTTGAGAAAGGCTCTATCCCAGGCCCAGATTGTTCGGATACTTTCCCGGATACTCCAGAGCTCTGAATCATCTGACCTACCTCCGGCCGTGTTGATCTTTTCTGAGGGGTTTTCTGTTAACCCACATGGAGTATCTTGACCTTTTCCTAGATACTCTACGCATTCTCTCTAGAGGCTAGGATTTGAATCTTTGGCCGTGCAATCGAGCCATTGGAGTAGATCTTAGATACTCTAAGTGGATGTATGGGTACTCCGGCCATGTATTTCTTAGGGCAATGACTACTTTTTATGAGTGGGTATTTGTCACGGAACCGGGGAATTACATATGATTAGGGGAACGACTGATCGCCAAGGGCCGAAGGACCAGTCGACCTGGTGGCACGGTACCTGCGCCGTACTCACTGAGGCGGAGTGATCCGACACCTGCCCAACGCAAGCCGGCCGGAAGCGACTAGACTTCCCAGAACCACAAACAATTCCCTGATCCGATGAAGGTTTAGAGCCGTTCCCGCATTCTACCAGGCAAAACAAGGTCAGAGGAGCCCGGTGATTCTACCCACATCCTAACCTAGCTCGGAAGCTCGTGGGTCGCTCGAAAGCCCGGTAGAACACACCCACACCCTGCCTGGCCGGCACAGCATCTCAGCCAGCGGGTCACTCAACCGATTCCTGCTTGGCCTAGTAGTAAGAGGAACAACCGTAACCCTTCACGACGTACCCATACGCTTCATATCATACACGCATTGCATACGGGCAGCCTGAATAACAACTTGGATATCACAACAAAGCTTTAAATTACGATAATAACTAGATGTCCGTGTCACGGACCCGGGAATCGCATATGATTAGGGGAACGACCGGTCGCCAAGGGCCGAAGGACCAGCCGACCTGGTGGCACGGTACCTGCGCCGTACGCACCGAGGCGGAGTGATCCCACACCTGATCAACACAAGCCGGTCGGAAACGACTGGACTTCCCAGAACCATATACCATTCCCTGATCCGGTGAAGGTTTAGAGCCGTTCCCACATACTACCAGACAAAACAAGGTCGGAGGAGCCCGGCGATTCTACCCACACCCTAACCTAGCTCGGAAGCTAGTGGGTCGCTCGAAAGCCCGGTAGAACCCACCCACACCCTGCCTGACCGGCACTGCATCTCAGCCAGCGGGTCACTCAACCGATTCCTGCTCGGCCTAGTAATAAGAGGAACAACAGTACCCCTTCACGGCATACCCACACACTTCATATCATTCACGCATTGTGCATGGACAGCCCAAATAACCACTCGGATATCACAACAAAGCTTTACAAATACGATATTAATAGTAACTACCCACGATGGGGCAACACATTACATCATTCGGCCATAACCGAAAACATATCCGAGTACGGAGAAGTTAAACGACAGCGGAAACAAGGTAAATGAGTCCCACAGCGGCATAGTGACCGCTGAACAAAAGCTACAACCTATCCCACGAATCAACTAACTAACCGAGGAAACACAATTTCAGGCATCATCAAAATAGTCTTCGAACACCGGCTCACCTGCAAGCTCCAGGAGTAACCTGGGTGAGTACGAACGTACTCGCAAGACTTATTCGTGCTTGATTAAATGTCCTAAACATACTAGTATAACATAATTAAACATGATGCATATACGATTAACAAAATCTAGACAATACCAGTAATCTACCAACACCCCAAGGAATAACATGAGATCACCAACAACTCAAATTTTCATATATCTCAAATCAGGGGGCGTGATGGTAACCACTAGTCACATGTGCTCAAAATATAAACTCAGTGGCTCACTTGCCATCTCCCAATTACGTGGGACAATATTCACATCAGCTCCCAGTTACGTGGGGCAATATTCTTTCACATAAGCTCCCAGTTACGTGGGGCAATATTCTTTCACATAAGCTCCCAGTTACGTGGGGCAATAATCTCATCTCAATATCTCCACATTGACAGGGTACCATCACCACCACACGTCAATTTAATCTCTCGGACCGTTACCGGCAGACGATCACCCTGAGTGCAGCGAGTGCCTTATCCCTTGTAGGTAGCTAGCCTCCCAAGGGTCTTAGTCTTACCTCAACTACACCCCAGCATCGCTGTCGCTAACGTCCACGCGTGACAAGGGGAGTAATCACGATGGAGTCACCTCAGGGTTGGTATCGCGACAACTTCTTCCCCCGGTCGCAACATGCCACTCCAATGATACCAACTTTATCCATCTGACACTTTCCCTTCGACTCTCACATCTCACTTCAATATGTTCAAGTAATTAGTTCATCGGTTTAAACTCAACCATGACCGGACCTAATTCACCGCATACCCTAGTCATGCTAGTTTAACCGATTTCGACCACAAGTTCTAGGTAACAATCCACACATCACATATAGATAATTAAAAACAGGTACTGAACAATTAAAAGATGCAACAAGCTCTGCTTGCCTGGTTGCTTGGGGAAGTACGGGAAGCATGCACGAGAATTCCAGAACACTCAAAACACCGGTAAGAAGCAAGCGACCTCTAAAAAGGGGAAAAGCAACCCTAAGAGACTAATTTGAGAATGACGAACATGCACGGATGAATGCAACTACGGTGGATTAAAAATAAGGTATACAAGTACATCGGCAGGTTAATATTCATCTCAGATTTTGGGGTTGGGTTTGAGTTGTGGTACAGCTTTAATCACGGATGAACTTAGGATATGGATGCATGCATGGGATACGATATACAATTAAGGAGAAGGGCTTTAAAGCTGTAATTAGGGTTAGGGTTTATTTGATTAATTCGTTGTCGTAGGTGAGAACATGGGGTCGCGATTGTTTTCTGGCCGTTAGGCGAATTGTGATACTAGCATCTTAAGTTTGGCTGTTAAGCTAGATTCTCTAGGACTCTTTTTGTATTTTTCTCAGTAAAGAAGAGTAGTTAACTAATCTCGCAATTAACTAGGGGATGAGAACTAGAGAATGACTAGTGGGTCCACATACCGTCGTTACAGATTTTTATACTCCCCAGTTAATTAAGAGTTCATGAGTTCTAATTGTCCTAGAACTAGGAATTCTTTTTCTTTCCATTTAAGCTTATGAGTATATGGCGTATGAGATTGTTCTTGGGACAAGCTATTGCTAACATTTGGATTTATCAAAACTGGATATAGATATAAAGCCTAACTATTATTTTCTTACTTCGGTCTAGCAGCAGGTGACTTCGTCAATTACAAACAAGACCTAACCCACCATGCATAAAATACCCTCGAGTTGGTCTATTACATCAATTAGTTGTGACAGCTATTAGGCTATTTGCATTACCGAGCAACATTGGTATCAGTAAAGCGTTCAACTGACGTTAGCATCTATCGTTCACCCGTGGGTCAACAGGTCAATTACTAACTGTTGGTCTTAACCGTGCACAGCTATTAACTCAATCAATTGAATTGATGCATGATTATCCGGCAGGTCATCTTAAAGCATTAGTTTTTCACCTATTAGCACGTTAGTCCCAACTGTCAATCGTTATTTCAACTAACGATCATTAAAGTTGGATCATCATTTAGTTATTGATTGGTTAATTGGTATAACTGTTGAAGCATTGAGTATATCTGAATTTCACTAAAGACTAAAAGTTACGACCAGTAGCTATGATTCTACGACAACCTAAAATTATTAGCTCATCTTGTATTTAGCAGACGATGTGAACTTAACCGCAATCCATATCTTAACTGCTAACAAATAGGTTAACTTCTAATCGTTAACTACTAATCGGCCATCCAACCACGATTATCAAAACATCTAGAGCAGGTGTGTTATTCATTTAAACAATTGACATAATTAATCTTATTCATGCACTAAGCCATACATCTGCCTCATCAACATATATCTAACATCAGGTTGGAGCTAGATCTTAACCTCAAGTGAACTACAGAGAAGCAAGGTTCACAACATGCATACCATCCAGGCATTAGGAAAAAATCATCGCAGAGTAATACCATGGTTCACCCACCAAGAACAATCAGGGAAGCAACGGCCGAGGTGGAGCTCGAGGGTGTACGGCGACTTCATCCGTACTGAGTCTCCGTGGGCGGAGCCTCGGCCGGTGGCGGTTGGGGAGCTTGGGAATGCACTGCAGCGCTGAGGGAGCTCCGGGAGGCCGGCTGGAGGAGCTACAAAGGAGGCCGGCGTGGTTGGGGGAGCGGCGGACGCGGTCTGCTTGAGCGAGGCGGCAGTCGATGGTCGGCCGGGGCAGGGGCGGTTGCTGGCGGCGCACCAGGGAGCGGCGACGCTGCGGCAAGCAGGGGTGGGGGAGCTGGGCGAAGGGGACCCGGCGGCTTGGGGAGGCGGAGCCGGCGGCCACGAGCTCGGGCGGGATTTGGGGGGAGATGCAGAGGAAGCGCTGGCCGGCGGCAGGGGCTTGAGGGCGAGCTCGCGCGAGGAGGAGGAGGGCTCCGGCGGTGGCGGGATGAGCCACAGAGGTGGCGCGCAGGGGAGCTTAGCGGGGCTCGGCAACCGGAGGCGAGGAGGCCCATGGCAGGGGGGCTCGGTGGGTGGGTGAAGCGGCACGGGGGAGGTGGCGCAGAGGGAACCGGAGGGAGGGCGGAGGAATCGGGAAAGGGCGGCGGCGCGTGGCCTGCTCGGCCGGTGGCGGCAAGAGGCAGGGCTCCGGGAGCGGGTCCGACGGTGGCGGGGCGGCTCGAAGGGGAGCTGGCCGGCGGCGGGTTGGGCGGCGCAGGGAGCAAAGGGGAGCCGGGGTAGCCGGGCTGGGGCGGCGTGGAGCAGGGCCGGCCGTGGCTGGAGAGGTGAGGCGTGCCCTGGAGGCTTGGCGGCGGGGCTTTTCTTGGGGAGCTGGGGTGGCTTTGCTAGGAGAAGTCGGCCAGGGGAGGATGGGAGGTGCAGAGGGCGGCGCGGCGCAGCAGGTGAGGCGAGCCGACGGGGCAAGGGGCCGGGCGGCGCTGGGGAGCTTGCAGGCGCATGGGGGATTTGGGGAAGATGCAGAGGAGCTGTGAAGAACTAGGCTTGGGAAATAGAAAATGGCAGGATGCCACATTGCCCATGCATGTCGAGGATGTTTGGGTGGATGGAAAGCGCAGGAGCTAGGGAATCTAATGGTATAACATGCAGGGATTGGATCTCCATTTTTAGATGGGATCTGGGGGAGAGAAGGTGACGGTGGGGTATGCTCTTGATTTTGAAGGAAAGAGGGAGGGCAGGAGGAAGAAGATGGCTTGGAGTGAATTTATTGTACTGGGGTGAGCTGCTTCGTAGAGGAGAAAAAGGAGCTGCAGTGCTGCGTGTGGAATGCCAGGTGGAGAAAAGAGGGCTGCCAGCGGGACCCACGTGGCAGGCAAAGACTTTTCTGTATTTTGTTTCTTCTCTGATTTGATTAAATTAATTTCTATTTTGTTTAGGGCTAATTCTTGAATAGGAGAAGTTTGAATTTTTGCTTAACATTACGGGTAAAACTTAAATATGAAATTTTAGGGGAGAATAGAGGTTCATCTACATATGGTTCGGAGGAGAAAGTTTGGAAAATCATTTACTAAAGTATGCGAATCTGACCCGATTCACCGGAGAATTGTATATTGTTTTCTCAAGGGTATTTACGCCGTTAGAAAATATTTCGAACAAGGGTTCAACGAAATTAATTTCTCGTATCCCGTTAAAGTGGTTTTTATGTCGCAATACTAGGGTTTTCGATCTGCTGCCAGCGTTAAATGACCTAGATGCATGCATGTATGAGAGGAACTCCAAATTAGCCACGACGATCTTTTCTAATCGCATGCCTTAAGATTTGGGGTCATTACAGTCCGCATCGGACTATAAGATTACATCAGTCGGGCATAGCCGAAAACATATCCGAGTACGGGGTAATTAAACAACAGCGGAAGCAAGTAAAAGAGTCCCACAGCGGCGCACTGGCCGCTGACCAAAAGTCACCACCTATCCCATGAGTCGAATAGCTAACCAAGGAAACCACAAGTTTAAGCGTCATCGAAATAGTCTTCGACCACCGGCTCACCTGCAAGCTCTAGGAATAACCTAGGTGAGTACAAAAGTACTCGCAAGACTTATTCGTGCTTGATTAGATGTCCTACACATGGATTTACTACAAGAGGAGTAAACATGACGCTTCTCAGAGTAACAATATACAGAATTAAGAATATAGCATAAACAAGTGAAGGTAGGACGGGTAGTCCACATGATATGATAGAAACATAATGAGCAGCCGATGCCCCAAGTGATACACAACTCAATATACGACATACGGCATTAAACATGGCATTCCAATTTCCTTAAGGACCACACATTCTCAATAGACCACACCTCCGTCAATTAACATATTCAACTTCTCTCTCGAACCGTTATCGGCAATACATCCCCATGAGTATAACAATGTGCCCTCCACCGGAGGTAGCTAGCCTCCCGGTGACCGGGACTCACCAATTCGATAAACTCATGGCAGAGATTCCGATAACGTTCACGCGTGACAGGGGGAGTCATACGATGAAATCGCCTCAGGTTGGTATAGCGACAACACAACTTCTAACACCGGGGGTCGCTCCGTTAGCACCAATTAATACCAACTTTATTCATCTTTACTCCACCCTCGGCTCTCGCATCTCACTTATCTCAGATTTTAGTAGATAGGATGTTCAAGTTCAATCTTCGACTACAACGGTGCACAATACAACGCAACCCTAGCATGCTAGTTGGCGCAGTCGATCACAATGTGAATAAGCAACACATGGAATAACAGTGAACTTATAATAAAATGCAACAAGCTCTGCTTGCCTTGTTCGGGTTGTTCCTGATCTTGCGGGGAGCTGTAAGCCGGGTGGTCTCCTTCTTCGGGCTCTGTTGCGATTAACACGACACCGGAAAAGAAATGATAAATGAAGTAATGAGACCCAGCATGAATGCATGATGAATGATATAGGGGATGGATCTCTAAAACCATCCCACTGAGGTTACGAATCCATGAAAGTTAAGTTGTTACCCTAAGATACATGCATGTCAAGTTTCATTAGATATCAAGTTTTAGTAAATGTCAAGCTAGGGTTTGTATGTTACTACTCACAATGGATGGTCCTGACCTGCAATACTTATCGTATGAAAGTGCTCTGGAATACGAAGCTAACGTAGTTGGAATTGTTCAATTTGGGGCTACAGTCATCGAGTTAGGGTTTATCGAGGTACGACGATAAAAAGGACTAACAACTTGCACCCTACCATGTATGTGTTCCTACTGGAAGTCTAGTTGCTCCAAGTCGTAGGAGATCTCGCAAGGTTTCCAAAACTATAAAGCATGTCGAAATCGGAGCTACGATCGCGAAGCTAGGGTTTACCGACCCTCGACGGTGGTAAAATAACAACCCTAGATATCATCTTGTGCATTTGCTCAAAATTAATTTTTGATTCAGCCAAATTGTAGAGATTTTCATAATCTTTCCAAATATATAAAATTTATCAAATTTGGACGTGTGGTTTGAAAGTTATGAAAGTTTGAAGTTTTAAACAAGAACTAACCCTAAACAGTCGAAACCCTAATTGCTAAGCGTACCCGAAAGCTACCCAGCTCAGATCTAAAATTCTACGTGTACCCGAGAACCAACCCGGGCATGCCCACCCTTAATCCACCTCAGCTGACGGTGGGGCCCTACTGGCAGTGGCTCGGGTGGTCGGGGAGCCAACCCGAGCGTGCCACGCGCCCCACCCCTCTCTCCTTCTCAATCCCTCTCTTCTCTCTGGTCCGACCGGAGCACGGCACGGACGGTGGCGCTCTCACCGGAGGCTCGCCGGAGCTGAGCTCCAGGGCGCTAGGGGGGCTCGGAACTACGCGGGGAAGGCAGCTAGGGCACGGGAAGCTCACCCCGAGGAGAATGCGGTGCTCGAGGAGGACGGAGGAGGTCGGGAAGGAGGCCGGCGACGAGGGAGGCGGCGGTGGAGCTTCGGGTGGTCGTGGCGGGGCTGCTCCGAGCGGGGATCTACGAAGGGAAGGACACGGGGATGTTAGAGGGGAAGAGAGGGTGCTCGGGGACTAGAAGATGAGGCCCTAGGCTCACTGGAGCAGGCGTGGGAGCTCACCGGAGCTGAAGACCGGAGGCGGAGAAGATGGAGGCGGCGAGGAGCTTCCGGTGACGGATCTAGCAAACCGAGGAATGGAGGGGGTTAAGGAGGTGACGGGCTCGATTGGGAACAAGGCGGCGAAGCTCGGGGCTCACCGGAACGAGGTGAATTGCTCACCGGAGTCGGGACCGGAGGCGAGGGAGATGGCGGCGCAGAGGAGCTTCGGCATGCAAAAATAGGAGATCAGAGGCTCTCTGAATCGGCTCCAGTAGAATTAATTAAACCCTGGAGGCAGAAGAACTAGAGCATCTATGCTGCTAGTCCACTATAATCTCTCCACATATTCTCAAATACACTCAATGCAGGACGTAGGGTTTTACACCTAGAAGGTGACCTGAACCTGGGTAAATCACTGTGTCTTTCCCATTTCCATAACCTGCCAAGCTCTAGCTCTGGCGTAGCTCCATAGATTTGCGCCTCCCCGACCGAATCCCAAGGGGGTCCTTCCGGACCACCGATACCGGCGTTTGTACGTCGACATCTGGCGCGCCAGGTAGGGGAGGTCAAGTTCTCGAAACTACGCCGCTCATGGCGGGTCAACAGTCATCTTCCCAGCGTGGGGGACGACAGCAGTCATTCGCTTCGACATGTTCGGCGTCTTCTCGAGAGGACGCCGAACATCGTGCCATGCCTAGCGGCACCGCAGCGGCAGCCGCTGCATTGTCAATGTTGCGGCACCCAGCAGGCAAGGGCGGATCGCATGCCGATCCAGCCTTCGTTGAGCCCCTCCAGCCGGTTCGGAGCCGGCTGGACTTCGACGAGCCGGGTGAAGCAGGTGCGCTGCATGCCGCGCAGCTTCTCCTCTGGCACCTTCCGGTCCAGGTGGAAGGCATATCTCCTATGGGTCCTTGGCTCCAGGAGGTAGCCAACTTGGTCGACACCGCTCGCTGTCAGGCAGCGGCTAGGAGTTCCCATACCTCCTCGAGGCATGGCGACCCCCAAGATGGCCCCTCAGTGGTGCCTCCGTCATTACCGCCACGTCCCCGACGTGGTGAAGTGACAGAGCCCCACGGCAGGTCCCACCATTCGGTCGCCTCTCCTATCCTAAGGGACGGCCTAGACCTTCGTCACCGCATCAACCAGTGGCAAGAAGGTCAAGATGCGCGCGTCACCATCGAGCGCCAAGGGAGCGGCGACGTGAGGCAAGGGCTGTCGAGGGCCAGTCATCCTCCAGCCCCGCTGCCAGTCGTACGTGCTCTCCGGTGCGCGTTCACGCGCCACCAGTCGGGAAGGTCGGCACCCCGCTTTACGGAGCGGGTTGCCAGGCTTTTACTCCTAACCTTCACCACGTCAGCTGGCTGGAGAAGTTCCGGCCTGACCTGCTGCAAAAATACGACGGCTCTTTCCACCCCAAAGAGTTTCTCCAGATCTACACCACCGCTGTACAAGCGGCTAAAGGGGCTGAAAAGGCGATGGCCAACTAGTTTCCCATGGGCCTGAAGAGCTCTGCCCGTTCATGGCTCATGAACCTTCCCCCGAGCTCCATTCGCTCATGGGAGGACCTCTGCCACCAGTTTGTGGCCAACTTCCAGGGCACTTTCGAGTGCCCCGGCATGGAGAGCGATCTCCACGCCATCAAGCAGTAGCAAGGGGAGACGTTGCGACACTTCATTCAGCATTTTAGCCAGGTTCGCAACACCATCCCCAAAATCTCTCCTTAAGCAGTTATCGTCGCCTTCCGGCAGGGTGTTCGTGACGAAAAGATGCTTGAGAAGCTGGGCACACGCAACATCCAGTCCAGGGCGGATCTGTTCGCAGTCGCGGACAAGTGCGCCAAGGTGGCTGAGGCTCGCGCGTGGCACAGTCCGCACCCCGACCAGCCAACGGTCGATGGTGCGGGTTCCTCCTGTCCCTCCGGAGGGCGGGAGAAGAGGAAGAATAAGAAGCGCAAGTCCAAGCCCGTCGCGGCGGCGGATCCCAAGGTGCGGAAGCCACCGCGCGCCGGTCCAGGCGGCGGTGGCAAGAAGCCATCCAGGGCCCCCGAGCAGGGCTCTAGCAGGTGGTGTGAGATTCATCACACCGACCGGCACGACCTTTTCGAGTGCCGGACGGTGAAGTTCCTCGCCGAGAGGAACAAGAAGGAGCGCGAGGAGCGTCGCGGAAGCGGCGACGACAAGCGCGACGGGGAGGAGCGAGAAGGAGGTCTCGAGTTCCAAGAACCTAAAGCCGTGGCGTGCATCAACGGGGGCGCCTCCACGCCCGCTTCGCGCCGCCAGTTTAAGGTAATGGCGCGCGAGGTGTGCTCAGCGACCCCGAGCACCAAGTCGACCCGGCCACTCAAGTGGTTGGGCACCCCGATCACCTTCGACAGCTCCGACCACCCCGAGAACATGTCGGGTGTGGGCCGCCTCCCCCTAGTGGTCTCCTCGACAGTGGCAACATCAAGGTAACCCACATGCTGATCGACGGGGGCGCAGGACTTAACCTCCTGTCCCCCGAGGTTTTCAGGAAGATGCAGGTGCCACCCGGGCAGCTGAAGCCGACAATGCCCTTCTTTGGTGTCACCCCAGGCCTCACCATGCCCCTCGGGCAGGTGTCCCTGATGGTTACATTCGGGACCAGGGAGAACTTTCGGACGGAGAACGTCGTCTTCGACGTCACCGAATTCGACCTCCCGTATAACAGCATCCTCGGCCGCCCGGCCCTCACCAAGAAGGGGCCGAACATTGGGTGATGCACTTCGACGGTTCCCTCACACTAAAGGGCGCGGGGGCTGGGGTAGTTCTCACCTCTCCGACAGGTGAAGTACTCCAGTACACCGTGCAGCTCCACTTCCGTGCCACCAACAACATGGCTAAGTACAAGGGACTTCTCGCGGGGCTCCGCGCCGCCGCGTCCCTTGGAATCCGCGGTTTACTTGTCAAAGGCGACTCTCAGCTGGCCGTCAATCAGGTGTCCAAGGAATACCAATGCTCTGACCCACAAATAGCGGCGTACCTGAATGAAGTCAGGAAGTTGGAGCAGCAATTCGACGGGTTGGAACTCCAACACATCCCACGCCGCTACAACGAGCCCGCCGAGTACTTATCGCGACTGGCGTCCTCTCGGGAACTAGTCCCGGCTAGGACCTTTGAAGAAAGTCTCTCCCAGCCATCCGTCGAGGCTGCCAACCAAGACGAAAGGGGAACCTCGCGCCCAGGTGAGGCTACCCAGGCAGCGCCTTCAATGGGAAATCCTGTCAGGTCGCTGCCGCTCGACGAGCACCCCGTGCTCGCCACCTGTTCTCAGGAGCCTTCCTGGATCTCTGAGATCCAGGGTACCTGAAAGAAAATATCCTTCCCAAAGATGATGCCGCAGCAGAAAGGATCACACGCCAAGCCAAGCACTACGCCCTAGTAGATCGAGATCTCTACCGGCGTGGCACCAACGGCGTCTTTCTGAAGTGCATTTCCCAGGAGGAAGGCCGCGACTTGCTCGCAGATATCCACGAAGGCGAGTGTGGTAGCCATGCATCATCCCGCACGCTGGTTGGGAAGGCCTTTCGGCAAGGCTTCTACTGGCCGACAGCCCTCCAGGACGCCATCGAGCTGGTTCGACGCTGCGAAGTGTGTCAATACCACGCAAAGCAGTCACATCAACCAGCTCAGGCCCTCCAAACCATCCCCCTGTCATGGCACTTCATGGTCTGGGGATTGGACATTTTAGGCCCGTTCTCCCGAGCAGTCGGGGGCTACGAATACCTCTACATCACCATCGACAAGTTCACTAAGTGGATAGAAGCGAAGCCAGTCATCAAGATCACCAAGCACACCGCGATCAAATTCATCCGCGGAATCGTGAGCCGCTTCGGGGTGCCCAATCGGATCATCACCGACAACGGCACGTAGTTCACCAGTGACGCAATCCTGGAGTACTACGAAGACATCGGCGTCAAGGTCTGCTTCGCGTCGGTCGCTCACCCTCGCGCCAATGGCCAAGTTGCGCACGCCAATGCTCAAGTCCTCAAGGGGCTCAAGACATGAACTTTCGATCGCCTCAGGAAGTGTGGTGCTGGCTGGATTGACGAGCTCCCTGCTGTCCTCTGATCTATCCGGACGTCCCCCAGCAGGGCGACCGGTGAGACACCTTTCTTCCTCGTATACGGGGCAGAGGCAGTTCTCCCCTCCGAGGTCACCTTTGGCTCGCCTCGGGTCGGAGCCTACTCGGAAGGCGACCAGCAGCAAAGAAGGCTCGACGATGTCAACTACCTCGAAGAGCACCGGTGCAGAGCCGCTCTCTGTGCCGCCAGATATCAATAGAGCCTAAGGCGGTATCATCAGCGCCACGTTCGGGCCCGGTCACTAGTGGTCGGGGATCTAGTACTTCGCCGCATCCAATCGCGCGAAGGAAAGAACAAAATCTCCCCCATGTGGGAGGGCCCTTACCGAGTGACCGGTGTCTCCCGACCGGGCTCTATTCGATTGACCACGGATGAAGGCCTGCCACTGCCCAATGCGTGGAACATCGAGCATCTGCGCAAGTTTTATCCGTAAGTTTTTCCTCTTTACATTGGGTCAGTTCCCCGAGTAGCAAAGAGTCTTAGGAAGTTCCAGGTCCGTTGCCTAAGCCCTGGTCGCCCTGCCTGGTTCCTACACCCCGGGCACCAGTCCGGCCAAAGGCCGCCCGAGTATCCCAGGCACTCGCGTGCAATCCTTGGGGGCTCCCTTGTATCAGAAGCTATTTTAATAGCAGCAACATTATTAATATAAGGAGTCTTTGCATTTACAATTACATTATTAATATAAGGAGTGTTTGTATCAGAAGTCTCTCGCACGAGTATCGGGCTCCCATGTCACCTTTGTGTGAGTAGATCCCGACTGGTCTACAGTACGAGGAGTCGGGGTAATCTAGTCTCAGTTGGCAGGCAGTCGGTGCTCAGTCGACCATTTGTACCCCGAGCACACCCGAGTCGGGGCAAATAAGCCCCCGACCACCCGTGCTCGGCCTGGTCAATGGCCCCGAGCACCACCGAGCCTCAGAATACTCGGATAACTCTACCTCTCGTACCCCCGACCAGTCGGTTGACTCGAAAGCATTCGGGTCCTGACAATGGAGAGTTTCAGAAAAACTCAGGGCAATGGTATCTTTTGCCAGCAGCTCGCTATATAATTGCCTACGAGTTTACAGGCTCACCATGGTGAAGTTCCCGGGTGACAATGACCATATTAAGTCAAAAAACCTAGGGTGAGAAGCTTCCATGGATTCAACACCGTGAATCAGCTAAGTTTTTCACCACGTTTGTCCCGGTTTTAAAGCTTTCTTTTACCATCTCCGTGAATAGCTTCTTGCGCCAACGATCCCCTGCACCGCTTGTTCATAAAGTGGGGATATTCTAGAGTAACAGTGTGAGTCATGGGAAGTGTTCTGGGTCATCGCCCAAAGCCCTGGTTGCCTCGCTTGGTTTTCGAACCCTGGGCACCAGCCTGGCCAAAAGCCGCCCGAGTATCCTACATGCTCGCACTTATGCTCTGGAACTCCCCAATAGATGGACTTGCGGCGCAAGGGATCCATGTCATGCGAGAACCTCGTCGCATAAGAGAGGAACCCGTTGAAACTTAAAAAAATAGTACAATAAGACGTCCGCTGATGCCTAAGCCACTCGTAAAAACGTCCCGAGCATGAGTGCTCGGACGAGCTTGCAAGGCGTCTAATCCCAAAGGTGCACGCTCCCGAGCGCCACAGATGGCCCTCAGGGACCTGAGATTCTCGGGGTCCCGAGGAGCGACCTGGTCAAGGGAAACGTCGGCGCATCCAGCTTCTCGGGACATAGGGTCCTCGGGGTCACGAGTGCAACATCCGCAAGAAGAAGGTCGAAGCCTCTAGCTTCTCGAGGACGTGGGGTCCTTGGGCCCCCAAAGTGCAACCTGCCAAAGTAATAAGTTCGAAGCATCCAGCTCTCGGGGGCTGGAGTCCTCGGGGCAGACTGCTCGGGCAAGAGCCGAACGCATCAAAAAAAAGGGCTGCGCTGTGTGGAGCCAAGTCCACACTTAGCAAAAATCAAAAAAGGAAGCTATGTGGAGCCAAGTCCACACTTAGCAGAAAACAAAAAGAAGCTGCATGGAGCCAAATCCATACTCAGCAAAAATTCAAAGGAAGCTATGGGGAGCCAAGTCCACACTTAGCATTTCATCAATCAAAGTTCTTTACAGAGAGGCCTTTCGGCCTTAAACAAAAAGAACGAAAAGAAAAAGATACAAAGGAGCTACTCCTCGTCGTCACCCCCGGGGCCGCCGGCATCATCTTCCCGAGAGAAGTGCTGGGCGATCTCCTCACCCACTTCACAGACGGCGTCGTGGGCTTCCTCCTCCTCCTCTTCGACGATCCCAAGCCTCGCCGGCTCCAAGGAGAAGGCCGGGTCGCGGCAGCGGTAGCATGCCAAAACATGCTCCGCCACCGCGGCCGCCAACTCGCGCCCTTCTCGGGCTATTGCGTCCTTCACGACTGCCGCCACCGTCTTCAAACGGTTAGCGATCGTGTCGAAGGCGAAGACGAAGTGGCCGAGGGTGTCGAGGGACTACTCCCCCGTGGTGACGTCACCAAGGCCGGCGGCTCTCACCGCGTGCTGCGCCCGGTGGAAGATGTCGCGCATCATGTTAGTGGTTTCGAGCCTCTCGGCGCGCAACTCCTTGAACGTCTCCTGGAGCATCTTCCGCTCCCCGGCCACCTCTGTCTCTCGGTGGCGTGCCTCCTCCTGCAGCTCCTGAACCCGCTCCATGAGCTTATGCGGCGATCCCGCTCCTCCTCGGCCCGGCGGACTTGTGCACAAACTTCCTCCAGCTCTTTGGAGAACTCTGCGCGAGCGGTGTCGACGCGCTGCTGCGCTTCATCCTCCAGCGCCGCGGTCCACTGGCCCAGCGAATTCTCAGCCTCCTCGAGAGACTGCTCGAGCTAGTCGAGCGCAAGTTCCCGCGTGCCTGCCGCCACCTCGCAGAGAGCGACCTACTCTATCCGCCGCCCCACTTCGGCCTCGCGAAGAGCGACCCGCTCCATCCGCAGCTCCACCTCCTCCGCATCCTCCATGACCTCCCGCCGTAGCTCCTCCAGAGCCAGCCTCTCGTGGAGGATCTTCGCGGACTCCCTCTGATGCTCGGCCTTAGTGATCCGAGCACGTTTGAGGAAGTTCTCCCCAGCCTCCGTGAGGGCGGCCTCCCGCTCCTCCAGAGCGGCCTCCCGATCTTCCAGCGCCTTCCTCTCCGTGGTGATGGAGGCCTGGACTCGATCGATCATGGCGCGCGCCGTGTCGAACGCCTCTGGGAAGGGCTCCCGAGGTGCCTCAGCCTGGCGCGCGAAGTCCCGCCTCCTCGGCAGAACAGTCAGAACTATGCTCCCCCAGAGGCACCTCCGGCAAGCTCTCGGCCTGCCTCCGAGCTGCCGGGCCCTCGGGCGTCCTCCGAGCTGCTGGGCCCTCGGGCGTCCTCTCCACCCTCGTGGCCTTAGTCGTCATGGCCGGCGGCGAAGTGGGGTTAGCCTCCGGCGTGACTCCTGTGGCTTCAGCCCTTGGGGCGATCTCGGCCCTCGGGGTCGCTTCGGCCCCCGGGGCAGCCTCAGTGCTCGGGGTGGGATCCGCACTCGGGGTAGTCCGAGCCTTCTTGGACCCCCTGAAAAAAGCAGCACAAGGAAGCCCGGGTTAGTACCCGAGCAGTATGCTTGGCCAGGTAAACGGAGAAGGAGTCTCTCGTCTTACCTCAGCGAAGAGCCCGTGTACTTCCAGTGGCCCCTCGAGACCTCGAATCCCGTGCTCATCAGTCGCGACGAGTCCTTCCTCTTCTTCCCGGCTGCCGCATCCGTGGCGGCCTCCGTGCTCGCTGGTGCCGGGCCTCCGGCCGGCGATGGATGGGTGCTGCCCCGCCCAGAGTTGCTGCCCTCGGTGCCCGTCATCCGCTGGCCGGAAGGCGGAGGAGGGGTGGCGGCAGTGAAGGAGAAGATTGGGGAGAGGACGGCCGCAGTTTCTTGCCATTCGGATCCGCGGGATCCTCGCGGGCAGCACGGTTCCCCGAAGCCCCTACAGCAGGCCCTCCACTGGCGTCGTCATCATCTCCCAGAATCCTCATCGAGCCGGCCGTCTTCCACGGGTCCACCGGCTTGATCCCCTTGGGGTCGAACTCTGGTAATGCCGCGCGGATCGTGTTCCACTGTGAATTCACGCAGAGCGCAAGATCTGCCCGCGGCAATTCAGCAGCTGCGACGTCTCCGGTGCCCAGAAGGATGCGCAACAGCGCCTTCAGCGCGTCGGGAGAAAAGTCTCCCGCCTCACCGATCACCGTCCGGCCGATGTCCCACGAGCCGGTGTACATCCAGGCCGGGCGGCCCCGTTCCCGTAGCGGCGCCATCCACCGCCGGAGAATGTCGACGACGACCATGGTCACCATCAAACCCTTGGCCCGCAGCTGCGCAATCCGCTCCATCACCGGTCGCAGCAGATGATCGTTCTCCGGCAGATACTCCCACAACCTCCTGTGTCGGCGCCGGCCCGTTGGGAAGCAAGATCTGGGCATGCGGATCAGTGGAGATGTAGCACCACTAGTTGCACCAGTCGTCCCACTTATTCCGCAGCTCTTGCGGAATGTAATGGTCGCCGATCTTCTCCCGGAGGCGGAAGTTGCAGCTCCCCGCGGCCTCCACCCGGTCGGAGCCTCTGCTCTTCCCCACCGACCGGAGTACGAAGAAGTGGCGGAAGAGCATGACCGAAGGCATCACGCCCACGAACATCTCACAGAGGTGGGCGAAGATGGCCAGCATCAGGACGGAGTTGGAGGAGAGATGGATGAGGTGTATCCCGTACTCCGTCAGCACTTCGAGGAAGAAGGGTGAGAAGGGCGGTATCAGGCCTGCTGCGAGGAAGCTGGTGAAGATCACCGTCTCCTCCGGCCTCGGATCCGGCGGGTGCGTGGCCGGCCTCACCGTCGCCGCCCCCTCTGGCTCTGCGGAGCCAGCAGCTTCTGCACCCTATCCATGCTTTCTTTGTTGAGGAAGCGAGACTTGGGGATGATGGCATCGGCGACGGGCGGCTGAGGAGCACGGCGCTTCTCGTGTCTCGGCATGGCGGTGGCGCGGCGTGGAAGATGAGGAGGCGAAAGGGCGTGTGAGCGGAGAAGGCAAGGAGGCGAAAGGGCGCAGTGAAAAGGAAGGAGGTGAAAGGGCACAGTGAAAAGGCGAAGGAGTTGAGGAGGCGCGAGAACGACGAAGCTTTAAAGAGAAGCAATCAAGAATTTGAACCGTTCCGTGACATGGGCGGCGGTGTCAGTTCTGTTTCTCTGACAGGACGCACCCCCACGACGCGCGGGAATCGAGGTGCCTTTTTCTCGTTCGGCAGAGATGCGCGGTGCCCCACATCATGCAAAAAACGGAGCAGTTCCCCCGTTTGGCATTCCAAATGGGCCGGCGTCTTCGTTGGCCCATAGAATGAAGGCCCCGCCCCTAGCCTCATCCATTTGCGGGCCATTGTCTGGTGGCTGGGCCGGGGGCTACTGTCGGCGTTACGGGGACCAGGGTCCCCTAAACCGCTGGCAAAGGCCCAACTTGACGCCACGTTGCCAAGGACATGGAAGTTAAAGAAGAGGTGCCCGGGGGCTCACCCCAAGCACTGTTCCACTCGGCTAAATCAAGGGGTGCCCTGAGTCGTCCCTTAATGGCGTTTCCCGAAGGGCCCAAGGCAACTTGGTCCCCGTCCAGGACGAAGCAAGCAGAAGTCCTCGGGGGCTCACCCCGAGCACTCGAGAAGAAGTGCTCGGGGGGCTCACCCCGAGCACCAAGGGCGACCCGGCCCCCGTCCGGGGCGCCGAGTACCTCGCCCAGATTATGGAGCGGCCTAGGAGGAGTGCTCGGGGGCCTCCGATCCCGGGAGCCCCGAGCACCCCTTGAGGGCCCCGGGAGCCCCGAGCACCCCTTGAGGGCCCCTCCTCAATCCGCGTGGCCCAAAAGGTGCATTTAATGCCTGTGTCAGGGGCAATTAATGCCTGTGTCAGGTGCATTAAACGCCCATCTATTCCAAGTCCTTGCGGACCAAGGGCGATGCCCTGACCGGTTCCCATCCCCCCAAGTGATAAGCCCTGTCAGCTATCAGTCTTGGAGGGAATGGAGAGGTCTGACACCCCTTTTTGACTTTAAGGGCGTGCCTTCGCGCGCCCATACGCATGCCCTCTGCACCTAGTCCATGGGGCTCGGGTAGTTGCAGCATAGCCCATGTCAGGAGACGTCAAGTCTTCACCTCCTAACACGCCCTCATCATGATGATCCGGTTCCCAACCAAGGCGTGACCGGCACTGTTCCGCTACAGTAAATCTCAACCACCGACGTGGCTTGCCCATGCCGGGTTTCTTCCGCGACAAGCTTCATGGCAAGATATTTACCTTTCGGCCACTGTGGTGACCCCTGGATATATAAGGGGAGAGCCGCGGCCATGCAAAAAGAGGAGATCAGAGGCTCTCTGAATCGGCTCCAGTAGAATTAATCAAACCCTGGAGGAAGAAGAACTAGAGCATCTGTGCTGCTAGTCCACTGTAATCTCTCCACATATTCTCAAATATACTCAAAGCAGGACGTAGGGTTTTACACCTAAAAGGTGGCCTGAACCTGGGTAAATCATCGTGTCTTTCCCATTTTCATAACCTGCCAAGCTCTAGCTCTGGTGTAGCTCCGTAGATCTGCGCCTTCCCGGCTGAATCCCAAAGGGGGTCCTTCCGGACCACCGATACTGGCGTTTGTACGTTGACAGAGCTTTCTTGCAAAATAAAAGGCGAATCTCACCAATTTAGGACCTGTTTTACATGAAGAGAGGGATTTGGAGCAACTTCCTCAACAGAAGTGCTGCAGTAAGACTACCGAGCAGTGGTAGGGGCGCCCGTACCACCCAGTCGTACCAAGTGATAGCTACTCCCCCTAGTCAAACAGAACCAAGTTCGTAAAGGGATCAGGGATAGTAGACAAAGGAGAGGCAGAGAAGACAATGCAGTAAGGAGAAGAGAAGAAGAAGAGAAGGGAAGATCTGATGACCGGTTGTTCCTCCACCACCACCATGCTAGAGGGAGAGTTTCATTGTCCTTGTAGAAGATTAAACCTATGTTCTTCTACATTCGATTTAGATCTATAATCATTGGTAAACTATTTGATCGTATTCTTGTTTACATTCTTTGGACAATTGGTAAACAAGACATCTTATTGTTCGTCTTTAATTATGCATCTTGTTTCTGCTCGCATCTCCGGTATGAGTGAGTAGTTCTACTAAGCGGAAGAGATGTAGGTGACTGGAGATGTGGTAGAGATATTTCTGGATTGAATTATTATTCCAGATTTCTTTGAGTACTTGGTATGAAGTTATTGATTCTAGATGTGCCTAACGCTTGTTGTCTAGGGCCTAAGCAACATGATTTTTCTGTAGGACATACTCGGATTAATACATGTTTTGCAGTGAATCGGTGACCTATAGGTGACACGTGTAGGTATCAAAGAGGACTTGTACTTGTTGTTTAGGAGAACAAGAAGCCACCAACCTTAAAGTGTTGATCCGATCTATAGATCTTAAATACCTTGTCGACCACTTGACATAAAGGGTAACGGGAGGAGGATAATAGAGTCATACAATACCGGTGTAGCAGGAGTACGATGTCTCAAGGGTGTCTCTCCTACCGAATTCCAAGGAGAATAAGTGTATCAGAATATTTGTTCAATCATTGCTTTACCTACCAATAGCCATGATCCCTCATCTCCCAAGCCTAAATATAATTATTGCAAGAATCATCTTTTACTTTCTAGCACTTTATTATTTGTCCCTAGTTCTATATTTCAAAGAAAATTTAGGAAACCCTTTCTAGGACAAGCATACTTTTTTCTTGTGACACCACAATTGTGAGGAAGAAGTGACCACCACCATAGCTCCTCTGGGAATCAACATAAAAACTAGGGAGAATACTTCCAATGAAGTGTTGCAACTAGCCCTATTCACTTGTAGGACACCAGTGGGACAGTGAAACAGTAGATGATGTTCTTCTAGAAGAATTTTTCCATTGTTCGGGAGGTGATGGATGTGAGCGGCTCGTCTTCGACCTATTTGGTGAAGTAATCAATTGCAACCACCACATATCGGTAGCCCCCTTTGGTCGGTGGGAATGGTCCCAAGTAGTCCATTCCCCACCGGGCAAATGACCATGTGATTGAAATATTCTTAAGCATTGAGATAGCACGTTGAAAGATTTTGCCATTTTTTGGCATGCGTTGCATATGCTGATGGTGTCTTGGACCATGGTTGGCCAATAGAAGCCTTGCCTCAATGCCTTTCCTACGATGGATCTTGGTGCCAAGTGGTTTTTGCATGGCCCGGCGTGAATTTTGAGCAAGGGGTTGGCACCATCTTCCTTTGAGATGCACTTTAGCAAGGCCGCGACTCCTTTCTTGTAGATGAAGTAGTCGAGAAGGATGTACATTTTTGTTTTCACGAGTACTATTTTCATTTGTGGAGTGTCCTCATCGACGATCTCTCCTTTGATGGCTCGGATGATGGGAGCCATCCAAGATGAAGTCTCGTTGGAGATCATGAGGACTTCTAGTTTCTTTAGTAGCACCATCTTCTTTGATTGATAAGGAGTGGATGACCTCAAGGAAGACACCGGGCAGGAGTGGTACCTTGGAACCGGCAGCCCTGGCCAGCCTATGAGCCTGGTGGTTGTCTCCTCACGATATGCGACGCACCTCCAACCTGACGAAGTAACGTTCCATCTTCTGAGGTTCCTACATATACTTCCTCATCGTATCATCAAAGCAATAGTAAGATTTGTCCATTTAGTTCACCACCAATTGGGAATCCCCTTGGATGAGTAGGCGTCGGGTGCCCATGGCTTTGGCTAAGGGGAGCCCTAGCAAGAGTGCTTCATATTCAGCCATGTTATTGGTGGCATTAAAGGTGAGATGGGCAGCATGCTCTAGTGTCTTTCCTTTTGGGCTTATTAGGACCACCCTCGCTCCAGCTCCATTTTGGCATTTCAAGTAGTTGAAGCGCAGGTGTCGCCGCTTCTTGGGGGATCTCGTTGGGTGGCAAGCTTCAAGCCTGCCATTCTGCCACACAATCCACCAACACTTGTGACTCAATGGCAGTCTAGATGCTGAGCGTGATGGAGAACAGCGCCAGCTCGGTGGCCCACTTGGCGATCCTTCCGGTGGCTTCTTTGTTGTCAAAGACCTCACTAAGGGGGAATGTGGATGGGACTATGCTGGCATGGCCCATAAAGTTGTGACGAAGCTTCCTAGAGGCTATGAGAAGGGAGTAGGCAATCTTCTCAATTTGCATGTACCTCCCCTTTGCTCTGTCCAAGGATTCACTCATATAATAGATGGGACACTCGATGCCATCCTCTTCCTTTACCAAAGCTACACTGGCTATCATTGGCATGACAGCAAGATACAGTAGCAGGGGCTCTCCGGACTTTAGGATTGTAAGAACTGGAGGGCTAGTCAAGTCTGCGTTGAGCTCTTCGAAAGTGGCTTATGCTTCGGCTGTCCTCTTGAGGTCATTCAGGCTACGAAGAGATTTGAAAAAGTGAAGTCTTTTCTCCACTGATCGAGTGGGAGACAAATCTTCTAAGTGCAGCCATCCTTCCGACACCAAGAAACCCAGGAGCTTTCCTCCATGAACTTCGAAGATGCACTTCTCCAGATTGAGCTTCACCCTGTACTTCTAGAGATTTGTGAAGGTTTGTCGAAGGTCCTCATGATGTGTACTTGCGAGGCGTCTTTTGATGACAGTGTCATTTACGTATACTTCTGCATTCCTTCCAAGCTGGCTTTTGAGGATGAGGCTCACAAGGTACTAGAAAGTTGTAACAGCGTTCCTTAAGCCACATGCATAGGTAGCAAACAGTGTCAATAGGGATGATAAAGCTTGTTTCCTCTTCATCTACCTTAGCCATGTAGACTTGGTGATATCTGGAGTATGGGTCCAAGAAGCTCAACATTTTGCACACGGACGTGGAATCAACCAGTTGGTCGATGCGAGGAAGAGGGTAGTCATATTTTGGGCATGCCTTGTTGAGATTGGTGAAGTCCATGCATATGCACCATTTCCCATTAGCCTTCTTGACCAAGATTGTGTTCGTCATCCACTCAAGATGCCACACCTCGTGGATGAAACTAGCCTTAGTGATTTTTTTCAACTTCCTTTTTGATGGCATCGCTTCTTTCTAGGGCCAGTTTTTGGAGTTTTCCTTCACCAGGGCACGGTCGGTTCTGACGGTGCCATGGTGTTGCATCACTTCTCGTGGGATGCCTCCCTTGTCAGTGGGCGCCCAAGCGAAGAGATTGAAGTTTCTCTCAAGGTGGACGACCAGGTTTGCTTGGAACTCCATTGGGAGGTCCGCCCCTATCTTCACTATGCATGCATCTTCATTTCCAAAGAGATGAACTTCCTTCAGCTCTCCCTCGGGGTGCCGCTTTGGCGTGAATCTTTCGGGTGGAGACATGGAAGGTTCCTTGACATTGGAAAGGAGTTTCACACTTTTGGTGGTTATTTATTTGATGGCATGCTTCATCTCACAGAGATGGAGTACGTTGCAATCCTGGGTTTGCTCTCCGTGCACCATGATAGGTCCCTGCGGGACGAGAATTTTGAGGCACAAAAATTTTTGGTGCACACTGCGCAGAAACGGTTGAGCATGACTCTTCCCATGATTGTGTTGAAGGATGACTTCATGTCCACCACATCGAAGCACACCATCTCTGTCGGGTGATTTTTCATGGTCCTGAAAGTCATGAGGAGCTCAATTTGACCAAGCAGCTGTATGACCTTTCCTAGTATGAAACTGGTGAGGGGGTAAAGTAACAGCTCTAACATACCGTCCTTGTAGCCTCCTTGCGGCTCCAATAGGCTTTTGATAGTGCGGAGGTACAAGATGTCCCTTCAGCTTCTACCATCAATGGAGGATCTTGGTAAGCTTGCAGTTGGCCACTGTGGCGGTCACGAAGAGGGCATCATCATGCGGGAAGCGTATTCCCTTAGTATTTACTTCGGTGAAGGTTAACGGCATATTTGCCCATTTTGGAGGTACGGTAGGAGTGAGTGCTATTTCTTGGAGCTTCTCTCGGAGGCTAAGCCCCCTAGTATGACGCCGAAGAGGTGGTTGGGTTGTTGGAAGGGAAGTTCCTTTGCCTTCGAATTTGGTTCATTTATGAGCACTTATGCACGGGAGGCCGCTCTTGCGGGAGGAGTCCCCTGTGCTACCACTTGCTTACGGAAGCATGGGGCTTGTCTCGTAGCTCCTCGTTCTCGAGTGTGGCATTCATTAGTCCAGTGACCACCGATTTTTTGGAAAGTGTACCACTTTTCATCTAGTCTTCAAGGTCTACGATCTTGAGGTCGTGTGTTCCCATTGAACCTAGGGTTCTCTTGGCGAGGTTGATTGTTGATGGCCATGACTTTCCACTCCTCGGAGTACGAGCAATTCTTGTTTCTAGAGTTTTTCTTCGAAGAGCTTTTTCTTTTTCCGCTAGAGAGAGTGCTGTGTCCGTGTGATGACAGCTCGAGCTTAGTAGTGTCACCATCTTCACCTCACATGTACTCCTGCAGTTTGTGGTACAACTTGTCGGTGGTCCTTGGAGGGTTATGATTGACGGCCCGGTTCATCTCTCAAGGAATCAAGCCTTGCATGCATGCATCGATCACTGTCATGCTTGGGGTATTAGCGATTTGGCTGCAAACCTTGGAGAAGCACTTGAAGAAACTCCGTAGGGACTCCCATTCTCTTTGCTTGAGGATAAAGAGCTCATTTGACAAGAGGGGTTGCATGAAGTTTCCTTGAAAATTTATGATGAAGACTTCTTGGAGCCATTCCCATGATCTGATGGAATTTCTCCTTTGGTTGAAGAACTAAGTTTGGGTCATCCATGTTAGGGCGAGGTGGAAAAGGTTACACATCAACATGGGTCCTCCTTTGGAAGCACAAATGGCTATGGAATATACCTCGAAGAATTGTAGGGGATTGGAGTCCTCATTAGATTTCTCTAGTGTGGGTAGCTTGAAATTTTATTGGATCTCCCTCAATAGAGGTTTGCAAGTTTGACTACAGTCTCTATCCCCTAGTGTTGACACCATTTGCTTTAGGTGTCGCATTCTTCCCCGGAGCACTAGCTTGGCGAACTGTCTCGGGACATCCTCAACAAGCGAGAACGGTCGCGTTGGTGCCTCCTAGAAGCCGTGGCTGTTCCGGATTATGCCGCCTGATTTTCTTGGTGCATGCACATTTGTTCATGGAGAGTTGGCGCTTGGCTTCCTCGAAGGCCACCCGACTTGGCAGGGGTTGGCGATGCTCTGCCCACGACCTTTGTTGTTTTCTTTCTAAGCACAACTTCCTTGGAGGACACTTTGGCTCAGGTGGTATTGGGCGTCTTACGACATGATCCCTAGGTGGCGAGCTTCTTCTTGTCTTGGCACTTAGGGAGAGGCAGCCTCATTGTCGGTGGTGCAAAATGCCTTAGGATGCTCCAGTGTATGCAGGCCCCTAGAAAGGGTTGAACCACGGAGCTCCGCTCATGACGGCCACGTGTGCCATGGGTGACAAGTGGGGAAGTAGGCCGTGTTGAGGACCAATGCTCTTCCTGTGTGAACTCAGATTCTCATGACACTGCATGATCTGTCCTGACGATGTTGGATGGAGGCACTTGAGATCATGGAGATGGCGGGTTCACGACTTGGCTTTGGAGGCGCAACACGGTAGAACTCTCCACGGCATTTGATTGAGGGACCTCGAGCAATGCTCGGAGCACGCCAAGGTTGGGGAGCTCGACACTTGCAAGTGCCCTCAAGCTGATGATGAGCTCGTCGGGCCTGCTTGAGGTGTCATCGATAATTCTGGGGATGTCGTGGCGAGCACTGGGGAGGATGCCTTCAAGGAGTTCTTCGCCTCCCGGTATGACAGGTAGCGCGGTGGCGACGGGGTCAGTTTGGACGATTCCTCCCACGTCATCGATAGGCCCAGCGCCAGAGTGGTCATCTTCAATCGTCTCCGAGGTGACGCCATTCTTCCTGGAACCTTGGGTCATTGTGTCTTTGCTCTAGGTGAGCGATGCCTTGGCTTCAGTGGGATTTTGATTAGGTGGGGCCTTAGCTTCTCATATTGGCTAGGTTCCCCACGGATGGCGCCACTGTTGTCCTCATGGAAACAACATTAGAAACGGGATATCGATAGCTCGATGGCTATGTCGCAATGGTGTTGGGCCGAATACGATGGTCTTATGAGAAGGTTGACATACATTCAACAAGAAGAGACAATTCGATGTTTTTGGAATAGGTTCGGCCACCTCGCGGAGCACGGTCTAGTCTTATCTCGAGAGAGGAGCCCCGTACATGACTTGGTTAGTGACTTGGGCCGTCAGCGACTTCCCAAGACCGCTTCTAGAGCTCCTCGTCTATGCCTTGGAGCTCTAAGTCTCTTTCATGAGATTTTCTTATTTATGATATGATTTTTACATCCCCAATAGGGGGTTTATATAGGCAACAAGCCCAGATGACCATGGGTATCTTTGAGGGGTGAGTGAGAAAGGGGTAGCTTAGGTAAAATGATCCATGAGTATGGTGGACTTGGGAAGAGGAGGTGGTGTATGACTTCATAGTGGACTAGCTCTCACATATACCTCCTAATGCTTCTCTTTGACTTGTTTTGACTTAGCTAATCATCTCGTTGACTTGTGGACTTTGCTTTACGCCACATAATTGTCACAAAGGACATTAATGAGCCAGTTCATATAGGAATATCACTCCCCAACAGGTAGTTAGGGGCTTACCCTGCCAAAGACATGTGGATCAGTGAGATTTCACTCAATTTAGGTGCACATACCAACATCAGTTCAATCCCATCAAAATCAAATTATGGTGAGGCTAGATAATCCAGGTTATCTTCATGTATATCAGCTAATTGCGGTCCTGGTCCTTGCTACAGTGGCCGGCAGATAGGGAACAGACGGCGATGGGTGCTCGACGGTTGGAGACGGTTGTCAAGGAATTTATATTCCACTATAGATAATGATTGTGTGATAAATTGTATAGTGTTCGATTTATATATGTTGAAGTTCTATGTAATCTATTTTTATTTGGTGTCTTTTGGTATATAACTTATAACTCCAAATTATTTAGAGTGTGTATATCCATCCTTTTGACGTAGAAATCGGAAGACAATAAAGCTATTATCCTATTGAAAAAAGATAATCCAATAATCCAGGCACGTAAGCGGGAGGCCAAGTTGAATGTTTTCTTAAGAATGTTTTGAGTACAATATTATTCAGTTAGTCTGCACGCATCATACAATCTGAGAATCATTTAATACAATATTGAAATTTTTGAAACGACAAAAACTAGCCCGTGCAAGACACGGTTTGCGACTAGTCATAGTAATTAAGGAATAACACGAACAAAGATTAAAATCCATTTCTCTGTGCACGACTGTACGTGGCTATAGACTTCTTATGGTACCGGAAGAACGTCAACGGCTAGAGGAAAGATCCATACGGGTTTGACAGCATTTTCACCAATGGCGTCGCTCATTTCCTGACTGACCCCCGCGTTCCCATCATCCAAAGGTGGCAAAGGGTTTAAAATCGCAGATAAAATTCATGAGGTGGGCGTGAAATTTGGCATCCATCTGATGAACGGGATAAGCACGCAGGCGGTTAACGCGAGCACGCCCATATTGGACATATCTTGGTCGGAGATTTGGAAAACGCTGTCATGAACTAACCTTCTGATGATCCGTTTACTTGTTTATTTGCACCGTGAAAAATTGTTAGTGCGTCTGTTTGCGGTTCTTTTCAGGGAAATGCCTACCTAGAGGGTGGCAGGCAATGTACAGCTCGTGATATAGGCCTTACCATAAAACTTGTGCATGGATGTCAAATGGATTCATGAGGGTAAACACGAATGCTTTTTCGCAATACCTTCAGAAAGAGAACACCGCATAACATTGTTGTCACCGAGTCTAACAAGCAAAAACCAGATTAAGAATTTTTGCCTCAGAGAGTAAGTGCGGACGCTCTTAATTGAGCCCGAGCATGGCACCATCGCCGGATACAGATAATAACCAGACCACCACTCAATGTCTTTGTCCGCCACCACCTCGGTTGGCTGCCATCAACAACGAGATCCGGATATATGCCGCTTTAAACCTTAAATTCACGTATTTTGATGTGGCAAGATAGATTTAAGTGATAACTCCAGCTATATATTGGTTATTATTTTGTTCTTTGGGTTGGATACTTCACCTCTTTGTTTCTAGTGAAATGAGTTTATATCTTGTTTTTCATCTGCATATTATGCACATCAGAAGGGTTACTCAAACAACATGATTGCCCTTGTGTATTCATAAAGAAATCCTCAAAGAGATTTTATATCATCTCTGTGTATGTTGATAATCTCAATATCATTGGAACTACACAGGATATATAAGAGGCAAGTAATCACCTAAAGACGGAATTTGAGATGAAAGATATGGGTAAAATCAAATTCTGATTAGGTTTACAACTTGAGCATTTTCCCTCAAGAATTATTGTACATCAGTCTGCTTATATCCAGAAAATCTTGAAAAAATTCAATATGGATAAATCATATCCATCCAAAACACATATGATCGTTCGATCTCTTGATAGAGATAAAGATCCATTTAGACCTAGGGGCGATGACAAAGAGATATTAGGACCTGAAGTTCCTTATCTCAGTGCCATTGGAGTGCTAATGTATCTAGCAAACTGCACCATGCCTGATATTTTTTTTGGTTTATTCTATCAGAAAAATTAGGATATGACTATAGTGTGATATGCTGATGCTGACTATTTGTCTAATCCCCATAATGCCAGTTCACAGACTGGTTGTGTATTCCTATATGGTGGAACAACTTTCTCTTGGAAGTCCTCAAAACAGACTTTAGTGGCTACTTCCACTAATCATTCTGAAATAATCGCATTATATGAAGCATCATGCGAATGTGTATGGCTTCGCAGAATGATTAACCACATATAAAGGTGATGCGGACATCACCTTCATCAAGGATGACAAGAGCCCAAGTCCACCTTCGAAACCTATTGGACCAATGACAAGAGCCCGAGCCAAGGCTATACAACATGAGGTGACTCTATTCCTTGATACATCTCCACTTGATTTGAGTATGAATGGTATGCTACCTAATGCTTTGATTCTATGCTTGCTAAGGTATGAAGGAGGAGCAACCAAGTGGAAGAACAAGCTGACGAGCAATGGGACTGAGGAAGAAACGCCAAGCATCAAGACCCCAAGCTCCAAGCCGAACCCCAGCCGGACTACTGCTTCGGAACCTCCGGACGTTCACTAGAAGTGAAGACTCGGACTGTCCGGGTGAGGCCCGGACCCTCCAGATTTGAGCCGGACCTCAACCCGGACCCTCCGGGTGAGTGTCCGGATCTTCTCTGGACAGGCCGGACCTCAACCCGGACAGTCCGGATGAGGGTCCAGATCTTATCTGGAAAGCCCGGACTGCAACCCGGAGCCTCCGACCACCCGGACTGTCCGGCCCCAACCCGGACCATTCGGATCTGCCTGCGCGCAGAAAAATGGGCCAAGGCCCATGTATCTCTAAGTGGAGGGTTAAACCTATAAATACCGTACCCCCACTAATTAGGGTTTTCAGACTTGTTGTTTTAGACTAATAGTGAGCTTTGCTCCTAATCTAGGGTTTCATCCCTCTAGGTTTAGGAGTTCCCCCATTAGGCCTTACTTTTCCTTGTGAATTGTACGGATCGGCGCGTGCCTCCGAGGGGTAAACGTGGCATTCAATCAAGAGGCATGTTTAATTGGTTCCTAGTTCCCAAAGGCTTTCCCATTGGGGTTTGTTGTTGGGGTGGGTTTTTCTAATTAGGCTTTCCTAGTTATCCAATCCAATCCGTGAAGATTGGGAGCCACCGTGTCAACTTGGTATCAGAGCTCAAGGTTTCCACGGTTTGGATTTGTATCCCCTCCTTTCTCTACCCCCAATTGCTAATTTTATTTTGGTTTTTCTTGCCTTTTTTGAAAACCCCACAAAAAGAGCCCGATTTGAAATCTAGATGCAATTCGGACTTTTGAGGGAGCTTTGGTTGGTTTTGATCCATTAGATCTTTGCTATACTTGTTGGTCTAACATTCCTTTGTGTTGCTTTGGTCGATTCCGTTGTTTACCTCTTCGATTTGGTGGATTTCGGTCCGCTCGGAATTTCAGATCTGCTCCTTTGTTCCTCGGCCAGACCCTTCGGATTTTAGCCGGACAATCTGGGAGGCCGGACCCTCTGGATTAAACCCGGACAGTCCGGATTGGGCAAAAAACAGGGTGAAGCAATTTCACTAATCGGGGCATATCTTCCATATCCGGTGTCCGTTTTGGGTAATCTTAGACTCGTTGGAAAGCTAGCGACGAGCTCTAGGTCATCATCATCGACACCAACCTCCACAAGCAAGGTATAATCTCCGACAAGTCCATCTTTCCTTGCAATTTCCTTTGTGAGCCAATCATTTTCCTTTGTGAACATTCTGAACCTATGAAGACTAGCTCATCTATGATTGCTTGGGCTTTGTGCACTTGATACTGCCTAGAGTATCCCGAGCAAAATTGTAAGCGCTAGTTGTTCTTGTAAGGTCTTGGTACAAAAAAAAGAGGAAGAAAAGTGAGATCCAAAGAAAAGAGACAAAAAAAGAAAAGAAAAGAAACAAACAAGTGCCTTGATCATTTGGTAGGAAAGCGCAAAACTCGAAATGCTCAAATAGGCGAGTGGTACAAGTGTGCAAATCCATAGCCCTACAAATTTTACAATCGAGTTAGCATCTTTCTTTGTATTTGTGCAACAAGAACTTATAGTCTTCGCTAGGAACATCTTGTACTAGCTCATTTTCTTGGTTGCACAAATCCCATTATCGTTGTGTGTGAGTTGTTGAGCTTCGCTTATATCCTCTGAGATCAACTCTTATTGTATTGTTTCTATTGTGGATTATTACTAATCATTGTAATATCTCAAATTCCACATGCTTAGTTTGTTGTGCGCTAATCCTTAACGAGATCCACTAAAAGCTTGCTTGAGTTAGTGCTTTGGGACTTGGAACCTCTTCAACCTACTCTTGAGGGTCACCTTAACCCTCCACAGCCCTTCGATCCGTCAATCCAAGGAGGCAAGGACTATTGAGGTGAGTGAGGTGAGAGAGTTCTAGTTTCCACATAATTCCCCATAGTTTGTGCTTTGCTAATCATGTCTAGGGAGGGATCACACGGAGCTAGTGGCAATGAAGACTGTGTGACTCGAGGGCAATACTTGGCCCTCCAACGGAGCCTCCACGACACCGTGGACAATTTGAGGCACGACATGACCCGACAAATGGAAGCTATGAAGACAAGCATCGTGCAGGAAGTTGTCCAAGCTCTTCGAAGCCGAGTTCCAGAAGCAGAGATTGATGAAGAAGAACCTCTTGACGAGACCAATGCCGAGATGGTGGCACGGCGTGCTCAAACTCGAGGAACCACAAGACACCAAGCATCTCTCACTTCATCAAGAGCCCGAGCCCCAACTCATGGGCCACACCATCAAGGGCGATCAAGGAGCCACCATGGGTGAGATGAGAATGAAGGCAGTGCATCAGAAGGAGGTTCAAGTTTTCATCAACCAAGTGAACCAAGATATCAGAGGCAGCCCAGAAAGAGACCCAGGTTTCCGAAGACGGAGTTACCATGATGAAGGTACAGATCATCGGCAGAGGGGTCAGCAAGGAGATGGGGAGGAAAAGTTTGGCAAGCTCAAGGTCACAATGCCCAAGTTCTCCGGAGATTCCATTGATCCTGAAGAGTACCTCACATGGGAGCTCAAAGTGAACAAGGTCTTTCGGATGCACAATTACTCTGAAGAGAAGAAGGTTGCCATGGCTTCCCTTGAGTTCGATGGATATGCACTTATTTGGTGGGAACAAGTGCAAAATCAACGGGGCAACCATGAGGAACCAACTGTCACGTCCTGGATAGAGATGAAGAGAGAAATGCGGGCCCGCTTTGTGCCCAAGTACTACAAGCGAGATCTCTTCAAGAAACTTCAAGATCTCAAACAAGGTAGTCGGACAGTTGAAGAATACTTCAAGGAAATGGAGACCGTCTTGATCCGAGCTAATGTCCAAGAGACTGAAGAGCAAACAATGGCCCGTTTCTTGGCCGGACTGAACCACCCAATAAAGTGAATCGCCGACTATCAACCCTACAACACAGTTGTGGAGTTAGTGCATCAAGCTATCAAGGCAGAGCGCTAGGTGCCAGAGGATGCTCGCTACTCCAAGTCATCAGCATATACCTCACTTCCCACTCCTTACACCTCACGCCCCACGGCAGTTGCTCCTCATCCCACTCCGAGTGCAAAGTTTGCTCCAAGAGCTACATCAACCAAGACAGAAAGTCATGTGGGAGGTGGAAGTACAAGCGTGCACCAATGGTCGAACACAAGCCATCCGACCACCTCTTCTTCAAAGGATGCACCGGTTTGAAGCAATGCTTCTTCAATGGCTTCCACGAGCAAGACTCGTGAAATCGTATGCTTCAAGTGTCAAGGGCATGGTCACATGCAAAGAGAGTGTCCCAATGCACGTGTTATGTTGATCACCGAAGAAGGCGAGTATGAGTCTGCAAGTGAAGGCGAGATTGATGCCATCCATGAAGTAGCAAGGCTTGAGCAAGACGGAGAATATGAAGATGGACAAGAGCGAATCTATTGTGAGACCTAATCGGGACCATCCCTCATCGTCACCAAGAAGATCCTCACTGTCCAATTTCAAGATGAGTCTGAACAATAGTGCAACCTCTTTTAAACCAAGACCGCAATCGACAGCAAAACCATCAAAGCCATAATCAATGGAGGAAGTTGTCACAACTTGGTGAGTCAAGAGCTATGTTCCAAGCTAAATTTGAAGTATAAGAAGCATCCGCGTCCTTACCATGTGCAATGGCTGAGCGTTAGCGGCACCGTCAAGATACAACACATGGTGCAAGTCTCCTTCAAAATTGGAGCCTATCAGGACACGGTGGAGTGTGATGTGGTACCCATGACGGTGTGCCACCTTCTATTGGGCCGCCCATGGCAATACGATCGAGCGGCGTGCCACGACGGCCACACCAATGAGTACATCTTTCGGTGGCACCATAAGGGGAATGTGCTTCGCCCCATGACGCCAAGCCAAATCATCGCCGACAATGCTCAAAAGTTGGCAAGGCTTCAAGAAGAAAAGAAGAGAAGTGAGCGAGAGCCACAAGCCCAAAATGAGAGAAAAGAGTAAGGAAGAGAGTAGAGGCTTAGTGATGCTAGCCACCAAATCCGAGATGAGAGGAGTGAGGAATGACCCACCGACCTTACACTTTGTACTTGTGTACAAAGATGTAGTTACTTTGACTAATGAATCACCCCCACTTCCTCTAGCTATGTCTCGTGTTTTGCAGGAGTTCGAGGATGTCTTCCCCGATGAGATTCCGGCGGGGCTTCCACCCATTCGAGGCATCGAGCACCGCATCAACCTCATTCTGGGACCTCTTCCCAACCGGCCACCTTACCGCGCCAACCCCGAGGAGACCAAGGAAATTCAACGTCAAGTACAGGAGCTACTTGACAAAGGGTATGTTCGCGAAAGCCTAAACCCTTGCACCGTCCCTGTTATTCTTGTTCCCAAAAAGGACAGATCTTGGCGCATGTGTGTTGATTGTCGAGCTATCAATAATATCACCGTGCGTTATCATCACCATATTCCTATGCTAGATGATATGCTGGATGAGCTTAGTGGTGCTACGATTTTCTTTAAAATTGACTTAAAGAGTGGCTACCACCAAATAAGAATGAATGAAGGAGATGAATGGAAAACTGCATTTAAAACCAAATTTGGCTTATATGAATAGCTTGTCATGCCTTTTGGTTTATCCAATGCTCCTAGCACTTTAATGCGCTTAATGAATCATGTCTTACGTCCATTCATTGGTAAATTTGTGGTAGTCTACTTCGATGACATTCTCATATATAGTAGAACTTTGCATGATCATGTTGCTCACATTAAGCAAGTTCTACTAGTGCTTAGGAATGAACGCTGTTTGCTAATCTTGAGAAATGCACTTTTTGTACGGAGAAACTTGTGTTTTTAGGCTTTGTTGTTTCTACTCATGGCATAGAGGTAGATGAGTTCAAAATTGAAGCAATTAAAAATTGGCCTACCCCTATCAACGTGAGTCAAGTGCGTAGCTTCCATGGCCTAGCAAGTTTTTACCGTTGTTTTGTCAAAGAATTTAGTGCTATTGCCTCTCCTTTGAATGAATTAACTAGAAAGAACGTTCCTTTTGTGTGGGGGCAATCTCAAGAAAATGCTTTTCAAGAATTAAATAAACGCTTAACCGAGGCACCCTTGCTTGCTTTACCGGATTTCGCTAAAACCTTTGAAGTTGAATGTGATGCTAGTGGAATCGGTATAGGGGATGTGCTCATACAAGAAGGTAAACCGGTCGCTTACTTTAGTGAGAAATTGAATGGTGCTCAACTTAATTACCCGGTTTATGACAAAGAATTGTATGCCTTGGTTCATGTTCTTGAAGTGTGGCAACACTATCTTTGGCCGAAAGAGTTTGTTATTCATTCCGACCATGAATCTTTGAAATATCTTAAGGGCCAAGCTAAATTGAACCGTAGGCATGCAATATGGGTCAAATTCATCAGAACTTTTCCTTATGTAGTCAAATACAAAAAGGGTAAAGAAAATGTTGTGGCGGATGCTCTTTCCCGCAAAATGACCCTTTTGAATCAACTCGAAGTTAAAGTGTTGGGTTTAGAATGTTTGAAAGATCTATATGCTAATGACCCTGAGTTTGCTTCCCTTTTTGCTAATTGTAGAGAAGGGAAGGGTTGGGACAAATATCATGTGCATGAGGGCTTTCTCTTCCGAGCTAACAAACTATGCATTCCCGAGTCGTCCATGTGTTTGCTACTTTTGCAGGAATCCCACGGTGGCGGCTTGATGGGACACTTTGGGCGAGACAAGACCTACATAATGCTGTCCAACCACTATTATTGGGCGAAAATGCGAAGAGATGTGGAGAGATTCGTCCAACGATGCACCACATGCCACAAAGCTAAGTCGAAACTAAACTCTCATGGCCTTTATACTCCACTTCCCGTTCCTAGTGCACCTTGGGAGGATATTAGTATGGATTTTGTCTTAGGATTGCCTAGAACCAAAACGGGGAGAGATTCCATATTTGTGGTTGTGGATAGATTCTCAAAAATGGCTCATTTCATTCCATGCCACAAGACCGACGATGCTTCACATGTTACTACGTTGTTTTTCAGGGAAATTGTGAGGCTCCACGGCGTACCCAAGACCATTGTCTCCGACCGTGACGTCAAGTTCCTAAACTACTTTTGGAAGACATTATGGGCCAAATTGGGAGTCAAGCTTCTCTTCTCAACAACTTGCCACCTACAAATTGATGGGCAAACCGAGGTCGTCAACCGCACCCTCTCAACACTCCTCCGGACCATGATCAAGAAGAACTTGCGAGAGTGGGAGGAATGCATTCCCCATGTGGAGTTCGCTTACAACCGTGCGGTACACTCTACTACAAGCATGAGCCCATTCGAAGTGGTGTATGGCTTCAACCTCTCTACACCACTCGATCTTCTTCCACTACCGCTACACGAACGAGTCAACATGGATGCCTCCAAGCGAGCCGTCTTCATCAAGAGGCTCCATGAGATGACGAGGAATTGAACAACAAGTTCTTCGTCAGGCCAACAAGATCAACAAGAATAAGAAAAGGATGGTATTTGATCCCGGTGATCTTGTGTGGGGTCACCTTCACAAAGAGCGATTTCCTAAAGAACGGAAGTCCAAGCTTATGCCACGCGAAGATGGACCTTTCCAAGTACTTCAACACATCGGTGACAACGCCTACAAGATTGATCTTCCGCCGACCAAGTATTCGGTGAGCAACACTTTTGAAAGATCATCTAGGCCTTGATATGGTTTTGATGGTTAATGGCAACCTAAACTGGAATCTAATGTTTACATTGAGTGTAAGCAGAATCTACAGGTTCCATGAAGAAAGGTTATCCAGAGAAGGATGACCACCAAAAAGGGTACATGGTGGTTTCAAGGACAAAGAGATGGATGTGCTAGGCAGCTGTGCCACAGCTGAGAAGAAGCCGGTGCTGTGCAGGGAGCTACAAGCAGGGTGATGGTGGCTTGATGCGTCAAGGACCGTGACTTCAGTTAGTGGCAGGTAAAGCCTAGATTTGCTAGTTTCTTTGAGTCCATAGGAATCACCCGTACTATCAAGAGGGATGAAACAGTAGCAGTTGTCTAAGGGAACCTTGCTCATTGCTCAGAGTGTTGGTCAAGGGGATTGGTGCTTTGAGGCCAATTGCCCTGTGTCAATAGCTTTGCACAAAAGTATGTAGCTGTTTTGTGTTAGTGCTCTGCAGTACTAACAGTGAAAACCCTAGAGCTTTAGGCACCTGTGTGACACAGCTGTGTCACAGGTGGTCTTCCGCTCTATGATTCAGGTACATCTCTGTACCAGGGGAGAGCTTGAAAATGCTAAGGTACCTGCACTGCGATAGGCGGTCTGATGTGTCAGAAGTCTGTCGGAGGTTCTCTCCTTATAGGTATTAGAGTTTGAAGTATGCTGAGGGCATGTCATGTGCCAGGACCGGGCTGAGTAGTGCGGCTGTCAGCTAAGGGTTCACCTGTGTGCGCCGCCGGTGACACAGGTGTCGGTCTGCCTGAGCCGGGTACAGTTGGGCGTAGTGTGTAGCTGCGTCACCGGTGGTTGACACCGGTGGCTCACTTAATCCTACGTGGCAACAGGGTAACGGTCAGGTGCCTGTGGACCCTATATATAGGGGACCAGGGGAGGACTCTATCCTCAACCTTGCTCAAATCAGTGATTCACATACGACCGTTGCAAAGCCTCCAACCACTCCACAAGAGCCAAGCGCCTAAGGGTTAGTTCGAGTGGGTTTGTGAGCTAGAGTACGAGCAAAGGTTCCTCCAAGAGATTGCTGCTGCATCATCTGTTACTCTTGGAGTTTGTCTACTCCTAGACGGGTGTAGGAGTTGCTGGTATCACCCAAGCTTGTGTGGGCTGAACCAGTAGTTTGTGAAGGTGTTCTGAGGTCTACCTGCTGCAAGGCAAAAGGATCTCCACAAGCAAAAGGAAGAGTTCTGAAGGATCAGGTACTCGGAGAAGAAGCACGTTTTAGTGCTGGCCAGCTCTTAGGAGTGGTCTCTCCAACGGAGACATACCTTCTCTGCAAAGAGTTGGGAACTTCGGTGAAAAACCTCTGTGTCTCCTTTACTTCCTTGTATTGCATGCATATCTGTTTATCCTTGCTTGCTTGTGTCTCTTAGACTTGATCTGCTAAGTTTATCTTTTCACCTGTGCTAGATTACCTTTATACCTGTGTGTGTTCATCTGTTACACAGTTGCTTCATTCACTTGTATTCACCTGTATCAGCACCTGTATCACAGGCAGTCTAAGTAGAGCACCTGTGTTAGGTTATCTCTTCACCGGTGTCTTCCACCTGTGTGACAGATGTGTGTTAATTTACACATAGTTTCCACCTGTCTCACTCACCTGTGTCACAGCTGTCCACCATTAATTTGTGAAGTTAATCTGACAACTTAAACAAAAGGTTAAAAGAGGGAAATTTTATAAGCTAACTATTCACCCCCCTTCTAGTCGGCATCTCGGTCCTTTCAACTTTCAACATCGCGGATCTTTCACCCTTCCATGGCTACAATGAGTTGGAGTCGAGGTCGACTCCTTTTCAAGAAGGGGGAAATGATGCGGACATCACCTTCATCAAGAATGACAAGAGCCCAAGTCCACCTTCGAAACCTATTGGACCAATGACAAGAGCCCGAGCCAAGGCTATACAACATGAGGTGACTCTATTCCTTGATACATCTCCACTTGATTTGAGTATGAATGGTATGCTACCTAATGCTTTGATTCTATGCTTGCTAAGGTATGAAGGAGGAGCAACCAAGTGGAAGAACAAGCTGACGAGCAACGGGACTGAGGAAGAAACGCCAAGCATCAAGACCCCAAGCTCCAAGCCGAACCCCAGCCGGACTACTGCTTCGGAACCTCCGGACGTTCACTAGAAGTGAAGACTCGGACTGTCCGGGTGAGGCCCGGACCCTCCAGATTTGAGCCGGACCTCAACCCGGACCCTCCGAGTGAGTGTCTGGATCTTCTCTGGACAGGCCGGACCTCAACCCGGACAGTCCGGATGAGGGTCCAGATCTTATCTGGAAAGCCCGGACTGCAACCCGGAGCCTCCGACCACCCGGACTGTCCGGCCCCAACCCGGACCATTCGGATCTGCCTGCGCGCAGAAAAATGGGCCAAGGCCCATGTATCTCTAAGTGGAGGGTTAAACCTATAAATACCGTACCCCCACTAATTAGGGTTTTCAGACTTGTTGTTTTAGACTAATAGTGAGCTTTGCTCCTAATCTAGGGTTTCATCCCTCTAGGTTTAGGAGTTCCCTCATTAGGCCTTACTTTTCCTTGTGAATTGTATGGATCGGCGCGTGCCTCCGAGGAGTAAACGTGGCATTCAATCAAGAAAATTGTTGAATTGGTTCCTAGTTCTCAAAGGCTTTCCCATTGGGGTTTGTTGTTGGGGTGGGTTTTTCTAATTAGGCTTTCCTAGTTATCCAATCCAATTCGTGAAGATCGGGAGGCACCGTATCAAAAGGTCATGTGGAATTGGTTCCTTAGAATCACCAACCATTATCTACGAAGATAATTCCACTTATGTTATATAAATGAAATCATATTGTATAAAAAATAATATCATAAAGCACATTGCTCCTAAATTATTTTATCTCTATGAATTATAAAAAAACGGGGAGATAGAAATCTTGCAAAACTAAGTCTTATGAAAATCTCATAGATTTATTCACAAAATCTCGATTAACATCTTTATTCTAGAAATATGTTCATGGAATTGATATGAGGTGAATTCGAGATTTGCAAAGTTCAGGGAGAGTAAACTCCTAAAAATATAACCTAATAATGATCATCAGATTATATATATTGCACTCTTTTTCTTTATGAATTTTTCGTAATTGGTTTCTCATAAAAGATTTTTAACGAGGCAATATTGATACAAGCACTCATATATGTCATATCATTTTCTTCTTATTTTTTCCATTGGGTTTTTAAGGAGTTTTTCATGACATATTCTTCTTTATATTTTTTTCTCCTCATATTTTTCCCACAAATTTTTAAGAGTTTTTAACACACTTTATATTATGATAAAATTGATTATGGGAGAGTGTTGTGAATCGACATATCCCTCTAAACAGACGCAACGATTGATCAATTAACAATTGTCATTAACGGTTGCTAATGACGCTTGAAGACATCAACCGCCGTGTTTCCATGTATATATGTTTCCATGTATATATGTATGTAATCTCATACAAAGTGCAATACAAGGAACTCTGTCACTGTGTCCAAACGCTGTTACTATTCCATATTATAATAATTTTAATCATTACATCAAATGAAACCATGAGATGAGCGTACATTGTATACGTTGTAAGACTATCAGATAAGCATAATGTATGGTACCAGCAAGTAGCAGGACATCAGTCAAATGAAAGCACGAAACAGCTCAAGATCACAACAAAGTTGCATGAGCACCAGGTAGCAGTATAGCATCCAAAAAATTGCATGCAGCACTAAATGTTAGGCAATTACAGCTAATAAGCTGGACACAATCACAGTAACAGGAATACTCAAGACACCGGGATCACATCTAATGAAGACATTATCTAGAGCATAATAAGCTAACAGCCTGTGTTCTAAAATCACTACCAAAGTGATATAAATCCAAAAGTAAACCACCAGTCCTAAGGAAAATGTTACTGCTACTACTTAGAGCCTATGTCCTCTTCTTCACAGAGGGTGAACCGGGTGAATACTGGAGCCAGTCTTTTGCACAGAAAAGTGCCTCCACGATTTCAGGGCACAGTGAGCTACGGTAGTCGTCAAGCTTCCTGGTGCAAGTTCCAGATGAGAATATAGAGCTGCTGCTGCTGCTACTGACTATGGACATTGGGATGGCCAAGACATCACGGGCCATCATTGAGAGTGTTGGATACTTGACACTGTTAAGCTTCCACCAGTTCAGAATGTCAAACTCTGGGATGCGTGGAGCAAGGGCTTCTTCCAAGTACTGATCTAGCTCAAACTTTAAGGGCTTCCTCGTAGCAGTCTCCGCAAGGTAGATGTCAAAGTCTACAAGTCCATCGCTGGTGTTATTCTCAGAGACAGGTCGGTTGTTAGCTACCCCTTGCTCAGCATAGGCTGGTGTCAATGGGAGCGGCTGTGCAGTATATTCTTCATAAAGATCATGAATAGCCTCATGCACCACCTTAACATACTTTGACCCTTCCAGGCCATGAATTTTGGAATAACCAAACTCAAGAAGCTTCATCTTGAAACGTGGATCCATCACAACAGCAATGGACAACATGAGGTTGCAATCTTTCCAGAACTTGTCAAAACTCTCATGAATGCCTCTGGCAATGCTACTAAAAATTGGATCTTGATGAGCTATGGCATTTGAAAGCTCAAGGTGAATTTTCCATGCCTCATGGAAAAAGATGTTTGCGGTTGGATTTGCTGCTGCGACGCTATGTGCAGAGTCATAGAGTAGCTTCAGGTAACTGCAGGCTGCCTCGACTTTCCTCCAGTCCTGTGCTGAAGGAGCTTCATTGTAATTGTCATCGCATGTCTCCAGCACAGTGAATGCTTGCCTATAATCCAAAGCAGCCAGAAGCATCAGGTAGGTGGTGTTCCACTGGGTTGTAACATCCAGACACAGGGTTCTGCTACTGGGAATCTCCAGTTGCAGAACAATATCAGCAAACTTGCCCTCTCGGCTAGGACACGCTTTTATGAACTTTATACTTTCACGGATGGTGTAGATGACACTGTGAATTGAAGCAATGACATCGTGTGCAACCACATTCAGGATACGGGCATAGCACCTCACGACAAACAACTGGTCCTTAAGCACGAGAATGTTCTTGTTGGAGAGATGATCTCTCAGATTCGCACTGTAGATATCATGTGATGAGCCATCATTATCTAAAGTGATGGTGAATAGTTTGTCCTTGATATTCCAATCAGAAAGGCTTGCACAGATAGCTTCACTAAGTGCATTCTCCAAATGATCAGAGACTATCCTGAAACTGAGCATTCTTCGGTGCAGCTCCCATTCAGAGTCAATGAATTGCCCTGCAAGTGAAACATATCCAAGAGTTTGGCTGGTGGTCCAAAATCCAACAGTGAGGCTGATCCTTCCAGGCGTAGTTCCAAATGCCTGCACGAGGTAATCTCTTTGTTTCTGATAAACAGCGTACACCTCTCTCTCTATTGTATCAATACCTCCCTTGAAACGAGGCTGCAAACTCTCAACAAGAGAGCTGAAAGCTGGCTGTTGAACAATATGGAGTGGATAGTCATGCAAAATTATCATGTTCGCAAGATATGATGTACTACAGTCATTATCAAAAGGAGCATTTGCATAACCTCTATATCTGTAACTCCTACTAGAAAGCCGCTCTACAGTACCCTCGACACCATTGTATGCCCCTCCTGTTGAAGGCGGTCCTTGGTCTCTTATCCCATGACACGAACTGATGTGCCTCTTGAGATGGCTAGTACCTGAGGTTTTTGAGCCAGAAATGTAAGCAAAGGTTTGCTTGCACAGATTGCAGCATGCTCGTGTGCATCCTTCAGAAACAACTTCAGTAGTGAAATGATCCCAGACTATGGACTTCTTTCTACTGCTACTTGATGTGGTTGGTGTTGATAGCTCAGCAGCGCCATTAACATGAGCCATCACAGACTCACTGCCTTCAACCATCTCACTGCCACGAGCCATTTCGTTACCATGGATCAACTCGCAGCCATGGAACATCTTGTTATCAGAGATTATCTGACTGCCACGAACCATATTACCATGCACTCTCTCACTGCCTTTAATCAGGTCATTACCAGGGATCATCTCGCAGCCGTTGACCATTTTGCTGCCATGAATCATCTCGTTACCATGCATCATTTCACTGCCATGAACCATCTCGTTACCTGGGATCAGCTTGCATTCTTGAACTATCTCGTCACCATGGATCATCTCACATCCGTGAACCATCTCAAGGTCGTGGATCATCTCACATCCGTGAACCATCTCAAGGTCGTGGATCATCTTGGTGCCATGGATCTTAGAGTCCTGCAGCCTCGCATTGTAATTGTTGTTTGGCTCACCCATATCCTGAGAATAGTCACTAGAATGGTTTGTACAAATGAACTCATGTCAGTTATAATGCAGGCAAACTTTAGTAACACTAACAGTTTGACAGACAAAGTTAAATAAACTCCAAAACCGCAATCTGTCAACAATCAATCATACTGATCACGGGATCACTTATAGACACCAGAAATCAACACCTAATTTGAGCACCAAAATATATTGTTTTTTGTACCAGATCAAACCTCATATAGCATCGGATGATCAGAAGATAAATTTCATATGAGTAACTCGGATATAGCCAATTCATATTTATAAACTTGATGTTTCAAAGATACGCAGTTGCTAGACACATGGTAGTAAATTTCTCACAATGAAAATGGCCTTTACAATAAATAACTATCCACATGCACACATGCTCTACAGTTTCTTGCAAAGAAAAAGCATCCAAAAGTATAACAGTACCGAAGATCCATTAGAACCTCTGAACATATGGGCATTGCATAACTATACGCACCTGACATTACTAGTTTCTTGTGTACATATGCAAGATCCTAGGCACAATGTAAGCAACAGTATCGAGAGCCCTAATCGAGTTTGCCATGACACCGGTTTGCTTGTTAGACACATAAACTTAAATTCATGGGGTAATACAAAGAAAACAATTTCTGAAATTAAGTCCCACTTCCGAGGACATAAATGATCAAGAAACGAGAAAACGAATATCAGTTGGCAATCTACTGCCCAAAAAACTGGTGTTGACAATTTGATATAGCATATGAAAAATCAATTGACAATTGATCGAAATCAATATCCACCGAGAAAGAGAGAGAGAGAGAGAGAGAGAGAGAGAGAGAGAGAGCGCACTAGTGCACTACACAAGATCTTTGAGCCAGGAAAAACTCTATCCTAGCACCACACGCCTTGCTTTCACAATTAACGAATCGACCAAGAAAACAAATTCCCACCACTCAAAGGATCGACCCGCCCGAATCAAGCCCCAATCCGAGCATCCCCACCAGAGCACACAAAACGTTACAATTAATCCACAGGATCATTCGTCGCAAAAAATAAAATTCACAGGATCATGAGAATACAAGCTAGAGAGAGAGACAGAGAGAAATGGGGCTTAGAGCTCTAACCGAGTCGGACTAATTCGTGCGGTAGTACAAGAAATCAACAGTGAAATTACGTTCCCACTTCTTAAGATAGAAAGATCAAGAAACAAGAAAGGTAACTTCAGTTGGCCATCTATTGCCAAAAATACATGGCGTGGATATAGCAGACAACGAAGAAATCGACAATTTGATCGACATGCGCGCGCGCGCGAGAGAGAGAGAGAGAGACAGAGAGAGCACTATACAAGATTTTTTCACCGGAAAAATCCTAGCACCACACGCCCTGCTTTCACCATCTATCGAGACCAGGCACACAAACTCCCACTCCACCCACACGATCGAACCGCACGACTCAAGCCGCAATCCAAGCAACCCCACCAAAACACACAAAATCCCACAATTAATCCACAGGATCATGAGAAACCACCAAGCTAGAGAGAGAACGAGAGAGAGAGAGAGGAATGGGGTTTAGAGGGGGAGTGGGAAGGACGGGATGGGTGGCCTCACCTCGCGCGGAGGAGCCGAGGAGGTGGTCCAGACGGTGAGCGAGATCGGTGTGGGGATGGATATCTGCTGGATTGAGGCTCTATGCTAGTCTCGGCTCGGCCCAACAGGGGAGGAAGCAAGGCCGAGCAAACCCTAGATTCTGGCTCCCCCTTCTTCTCTGGGGAGACGGAGAGACGGGTGGAATGGGGAGGGCCGGCGCGGAGCGAGGTTTTATTGGGCTCTCGTCACGGCCCCTCCCGCAGATGCGATGGAACGATCGCCTGGGCTCCCGGCCGGGCATGGAACGTGTGCATGCGCAGTTTTTCTGTCGAAGGAGGCTAGAAGCTGTTTATTTGGATATAGTCGTAGTTAAAATTTTAACTTTAACTACTGATATCTTTAAAAATATTTAAATTATATACTTAATAATTATATACATGAATTTGTCTCAACACGTATTTTCATAATGTTTAGTTGTGTTAGATTTTATAAATATTTTATTATAGAAATTAGTGATCAAAGTTACACCTAAAAAATCTTACTCTTATCTAAAACAGTAACTTTTAAAGAACCTAAAAGAGTATATAAGCAGGTAGCATTAAGTGCACATGAATAAAGATGCTATGAAGTATTTCTCGCTAGTCTCGGTGCTAGTGCATAAAGGTAGAGAGATGTACGTACATGTTTCTATCTGTGTGAAATAGTTTATATTTAGTAGTATCGTTCAGTGTATATTTAGTAGTACAGTTTAGGGTCTTGTCTACGTATCACGGTCGACTGAGATTTCTAATCCAACTAATAACAGCATACGTTTAGTGTATGTTTTCATATTGTATATTACATGTCGATTCAATGGATCAGAGGCTTATTTTCTAAATTTCTTTAGCTCCAATGAGAAAACATTATGTTATCAAATCGTAAAGAATGCTAGGAACTTATGACATTTAAATAAATTTATCATAATCATATAAATTACAGAACACATGATATTGGCCATGATTAGAAATTTCTAATATTTAAAAATTCATCGACCTCATGGAAAATGCAAAATACATGATACCAGCTATGGTTAAAATATTACAAGAAAATTAACCAAACTATCGTATCTTAGCTGTTTACGGAGCAATGTAGTACGAAAATGATAATACATAGTAGCTTAACTAATGTGCAATCAATATTGAATTTGAAAGAATTTAAAAGGGTATATTATGAGAGTTAGTGTGTAACTAAGGTTGAATTTGCAAGGGTCCAACTAAATTTGTGAGCCATCGAATTAGAGTTGAGTAGACGTGTTCAGACCATTTGGATTCTACAAAATCACATGGCCCCTCTGGATATGACCATACTTGTCCAAGAGAAGATTCAAACTCCAGCCAAGACAAGGAGTAGTAAGAGAGTGATGATCAAGATTCATATTCCTAAACACAAGTGGAAGATCAAGATTAAAGAAGGCTGAACAATGCTGGGAAGGCTGGTTTTGGAGATGCCGTCTTTCTCGACCTGACTCCTCACGAGAAGCATTGGAGCAGGCCCTACCTCTCGTGGAACTGTTAGCTACGGCCGCATGGTGGGAGGACTCGGCTTGTTCCCAAGCTTGCAAAAGACCGTTCTCCATGTCGATCAACCATTGTTTTCTGTCGGGGGGTCGCCAGGTTCATTTAGCCATATCCCAGGGAGATGTTGAGCAGCTCGTGAGCTGAAGAGCGCAATGTCTTGCGGAAAAGTTCTCGAACATCCGGCTCAGGGTCATCTTCTTGAAAGGTTCCCGGCTGTCGAGATTGGCTTACCATGTTGTGCAGATTGGCTCTATCGTTTTCCTGAGAAGAGGGAGGTAGCGATCTACTCCCGATTGCACGGACTTCGCGGGGGTATTGTCCGTTGGAAATCGAGTTCAGATCCATCATGGATCTGCCATCGGAGGTGACCTTCGGTAAGCTTCCTCGACCATCTGGGTGGTGGGAACATGCTGGTGATAATTCTGACATTGGACTCGCGTTGCTCGTGAGATCACCCTGGTGGTCATGAGATCGAAGATAGACCTCGTATGTCCTGGCATACTCGTACATCAACAGATTCATATCATTGTTGGACTCATTATCAAGCGAGAGATCGTCAACGTCTACTCGATCGCTACTCAGCTCCTGATCAGTCAGAGGGGTGAAGTTGTCGTAGAAACCCTCATCCAAGAAGCTGGATCTTGCCACCGTTCGTGGCGAAGACGCCAACGGTGATTTGTTGGAATTGATAGTCGAGATCCCCACGGTCGGCGCTATTTGTCGACGATTAGTAAACCTTTAATCTTACATAATACGTGGAGAAAAAAGTGTAGGGGTAGGGATACCGAGTGCCAATACGAATCCATCCATCGACAAGGGATTTATATAGGTTCGGATCTCCCAGAGGATAATAACCCTACATCCTGTGAGTCTTAAATTGATCTTGAAATAAGGTACAATGGGGTATGACTATTCTAGACTGGATCTACTACTACTCGGAGGTGGACGTCGAGATTGATCTTCCTTTCTACTTGCTCAGAAGTCTTCAGATTACACTTCTGGCAATCCAAGATTCAATGCGATGCCTTCTTCGTAAGGTCTCAGGTTCTTTTATAGAGTATACCATATCATAATAGATATGGGCTTGTCTCCAAGTAGGATCTCATCATCCTTAAATATCGGGATTGACTTCCTTGTTTAAGGAGTTCCGGATACCTTCTGGTGATTTCCTTATCGACCTAGAGCTCCTCTCTCAGGTACACATCATCTCAGGTATCTAGGGTACCCCCTAGGTCTCAATGTATTTGTATATCATCGTATACTATAGATTCGTACTACTCATCGTCAGTCCCGAAACCCCCTCTACAATTTGAGGTTTTCTTTAGTTAAATGCCAGCCACGCTGTTACTTCAAGTCTGTCGATTATGTCTAATGACCAGCTGTCAAGGCTGCTTATCAAAACCACTCCTCATTCAACTATTCATCTATATTTGCAATTTTAGATTGTTGTTATCATAATTTTTGCTTGTTCTTCGATTGTTCGCATGGATTAGAACCTCGTGTTCAGATTGGCTATGCTTCCGGCATCATAAATAACCTTCCAAAGTTGGTTTAGTGATTGCTAAGGCGCATCGTCATCGTAGGGTGTAGTCGGATTGTCAAAGTCGTCTCCACAAATTGATAGTTACCTTCTCATTAAAAGATTAGGACACACAAAGTCCTATCTCTACCTTTATATTCATATAGATAATCTTATTTTTACTTAAAAGTTTTACAAAAATTATGCTTACACATTGACGTGGAGTGAGTAATGAGAAAAAAAACCGATTTCCTTAAATTATACCTCCCACTCTAGTGTATGTATGATGTAATACACAATTCCTTAACACACACACACACACACTCTCTCTCTCTCTCTCACAATGTGCGATCACATGGATTCTTCGTCCTCATATTCCTTTCCTCCACTCTGTCCCCCCGAGAGTTAGGGTTAGGGGTTTAGTGGATGGGTGCATCTATGTCTTCACTAGACCTAGAGAAGATGGTAATGGTGATTGAAGGGCTGGCGTTGCCAGCGGTGCATTAGGGCTAGAGAGGCAAGGCAGCTCAATAATGTCACCGACCATGGCTGTGGAGGACAATCAATGGAGGGAGCTAGCGCAGGTGGCCATGATGGAGACGATAGAAGTGACATCGATCAGCATGTCCGGTGGAAGGAGGCCAAACAATGGCAAGCACGAAGCCCAAAAAAGACCCCCAAATCCTATCTTGAAATAAATTATTATTGTTTTAAATTATTGTCATGGATAAAATGTCTAATTATCTTTTAGTAAGATGTTTCTTGGGGCTTCATTGGGCTTTAGGCTAGGCATGTGTGTCAAAATTGGGGCCTGATCTTAGTTTGGGCTGCCCATGAATATGGCGTTCCTACTGGAAGTTGGACACTGATGATCAAGAATTGCTTTTTGACTGCTCCCAGTGGCAACTAGAGGAAAGGAAATGTTAGGAGGGTTGAGCCTATTCCATTATTTGGATTTGGTGAGTGGGTAAAGGCTGAGGATAGGGAAGCATAACGGGCGCTTCCACACTTAGGTGCACTCGGCTTTATTATCCCCCATAAAAATTATGAAACTTTTAGCAAATAAATCACTACATGTAAATCATGTCATAAAATTTTAAATCTAAATTCGATCCATAGCTCAAGAAACCAACAAGATAAATTTGAACATGAATATTAGCTAATTTAAATTGGACTATGAATTCAAGATGGCAACGGGGACGATCCCCGGCGGGGTGACATCCCCATCCCCGTTGCCCGAGCCCAAGATTTTCCCCATTACCCGTCCCCGTCCCCACGCTCGGGTAGGAATTTTGCCAGTGCCCGTTACCTGGTGGGTACCCATGACTCGCCGCGCCACCGCCCATGGGCCGGACTTGGGGAATACGAGGGCGGCACCGGCTCTATGGTGCTCGGGAAGCCCGTCGTGGTCGTGCCTGTGGCCGGAGGAGGGGGAGGCAGGAGCGTTGGTGACGAGTGATGACCAGATGAGGCAGAGGGCAGACGCCGCCAAGAGGGGAGGGAAGGGATGAGAGGGCGGCATCGCGCACCGCGTCATTGGAGGGGGTAGTGGTGAGCGCACCCAGGAGCTCGGAAGACGAGGAGAGGCGGCAGCGGCGTCGGAAGAAGATGAGGAGAGGTAGCTTTGGAATGGGGATTGAGGAGTGAGAGGATTGGGGATTGGTTAGGTTTTTTTTGTACCGACTGTGCTGACGTGTCCACTTGTCGGGATATCCAATGGTAACGGGGACAAGTAACAGGGTCCCGTTCCCGTATCTGCCTTACCCGATGGGTAAAGATTTTGCCCATTTGTATACCCATGGGTAAAAATATTGCCCGTACCCGGCTCGTAAACGGGTAAATACCCACTGGGTTTCGGGTATCGGGTATCCATTGCTATTTTGACTGTGAATTTGGTCCATTATGACTATCAAAGTTAGATTTGTCTTTTTTGTTTCTCAAGCTATTGATCGAATTTGGAGTTGAAATTTTGTGGCACAATATATGTTGTATTTATGTAGTGAGTTTATTGCGAAACTTTTCATGACTCTACACGAGACGTTCTGGGAGCACCAGGTGCATCCAAGGGCGAGAGCACCCTATAAGTCCTCACAGGGCCATATCCCAGCGTTTTAAACACATGTTGGGGCTGGGTTATGTGTAGGGAATGAACATGATCAACTACAATTACCAAAATGTCCTCAATTTATTGTCAGGTATCGGGATTTAATTAGATTCAAGAAGGATATGCCACTTGCATACCCGAAAAATCACCCAACATGTCATATGCTCACCACATGTCGTATGTACTCACCGTTGGGCAGTCCGACACCGGACCAATATATCATAAGACTACCACATGTCATATGTGTTTACCGTTGGTCAAGCTGGGCCAAGGCGTACATCCAACAAGGGTCCGAATAAATTCCCACGTACCTTCGTAGAGCCTTGACATTCGTCTTGTGCAACACTCACCATAACTACTTAGAGGAGCCCGACACTTATGCCCACACCCTAACCTAGCCGGCCAAAACACAAGCTAGTGGGTCACTCAAGAGTCCGGCACAGGCATAGACACCCTGCCTAATCAGCAATCGCATCATAGCTAGCGGGTTATTCAACTAAGATAGTTACCATGGGCGCACAAGGGACCGACACCAACTCTCTACTGTCGCTCCTATACACTTTAAATCATACACGCACTTTGTATGGAGGGACACATAAAAAACTTGATAATCACAAACAAACTAAAGACCGGTTTATAAAGATAGTAGTTCACATCCCTTATATTTGGGCAAATGCATATATTATAACCAAAAGACCCATAGGTCACAAGCATCAACTTAGTATATCAACTTTGATAGCAGAAACATAAGCAAAATAACATCATCCCATTGACGCAAGCTAGCATCATTAAACCCACAAAATATCCCACAAGTTCAAAACCAACCGAGGTAACCATTCAAACGTCGTTCTTGAAATACTCGCGTAGGGAGGGATCATCTATTCTTATGCATGTAAGAAATACTACCAATGAGTACAAACGTACTCGCAAGTCTTTGTAGCACTTGTGACATAAATGTAACATGACAATAACAGAGTGTAGACCATTTAATCACCAACAACATGAATAAGCATTCATTATTAACATGAGAACATCAATAGTAACATGCGGGCAAAAGATCATAATTAACAAGCTAAACTTAGCATAATCATTCATCACCATAGTAACCATGAGAAGTAGCATACAAGTGTCATACACCTTAAATTTTAGATCTGAGATCATTACGTAGTTTATATAGGGGAGGTACAAGTCATTCGGCAAACACCACCGAATACCTTGGGGGCTCCCCAAGTGAGGGTTGCAAAGCCTCAAATGGGTAAAGACCACATGGCTGCACCCTTGGTGCTCTCACGACAAGTACCTAGCAATTGGAAGGAAGCACACCAAAGGATCGCCGTGGTAACCTCCAAAATCAATCCCGATGTGAGGCTCGGTAACCCCAACAATATTACTGCTCGTCCAACAAATGCGCTCTCATTTCACTCACTTAATTAAGGGTTTAGCTTGACTAAGACACAGAGTTAATCATCATCATGCTATTGGAATAAGACAACCATTCACATATCATCATGACGCCAAAATAAATGGAGATGACATAGCAACACGTTAATTCACAAAATACAATTCACAACTGTTTACAAAATCACTTGATCATATAATCGCAAGTGGCGTATCTTTCATGCTCGATGTTGGCCATCTTGAATTTATCTATGAATCTCATGTTGGTGAAAGTTTATCTTTTTTTGATCCTCACATTGGTTCACACCTTAAACCCACTCATTAGTTATCCACATCGGCAATATGAAATCTTCACTGGGAGTTCATCCACAGTGATTGACGTCTAAATAGCATCAATCACGAGCTTCATGGGCTTGTAGGTTTATCCTTTTGATGCAACCTCACGGAGTGGTTCCTAACCGATACACACATTTTTCAAACTCAAGGAAGTGTCTATAAACTCGGTTGTCATTAATCACAAAAAATCACTAAATACAAGTATAGGGGTGTAGATGCACTTTCATACATCTTTTGATTGAGGCCGATTTTTGGTTGAAAGTTGGGTTGGACGACATTGAAATTACTTTTCATGGGGTTAGAAGCTCGATTTCGTTGGTTGAAAGCCCAATTTCATTGGTAGGAAGCCTAATTTTGTCTTGTTGGAAGCCCAATTTATTATGTTGTAAGTTGATTATGTTGTGATTAGAAGTTGATAGTTTTGTGGGTTGAAATCTTATAGGGTTTGGGGGCTGAAATCTTCAATGAAACATAGTAGAAAGTTCATTGTTTGAAGCTTGTTGTTCTTTTTGTTGAAACCCTGAGATTTCTAATCGAAGTTGTTGTTTCTTTTAAAAAAATTGTTATCTCTTCTGATACTCCGACGCTATCGCCGGAGACGAATTTAATCTTACCTGGTGATGGAGATTACACGTGGATAGGGGAAGCCAAAGGAGGAAGGTGGAAAGAGAGTGTGCCAGAGGGATAGTCATTCCAACAACGTACCATACCTGTCGGAGATCGACCGCAGCAAGGAACAACCGGTCTCCTACCATTTTGTCAGAAGAAGAGAAAAGGATACACCATGAAAGCCCCGTGGATAGTTTCATCTAAAATGAACTTGTACTGAAAAGGCTAACTAGTCCCTGGCAAACAAGCACACATCTCTCTCTCTCTCTCTCTCTCCATATTTCTCAAGAGGAACCAACTTGAAGAATGTCACGAACATTCTGAAACTAATCCATGCATGTGCACGGTGCACCTCACACATAGTTGTTCAACCTAGAAAAGAGTTGGTCAAAGATCATCTCAAGAGGAACCAACTTGAAGAATGTCACGAACATTCTGAAACTAATCCATGCATGTGCACGGTGCACCTCACACATAGTTGTTCAACCTAGAAAAGAGTTGGTCAAAGATAGAAAATATATGTCTACCTTTGAAAAAAAGATAGGGCGCCTGCTCAACCATAGCCTGAAAATAGCAAAGGCAAAGAACGACATGCCTTGAACATAGCAATCGGGTCTCCCATCTGAAGCAGCATATCTTTTGAAGCATCTCTGATCTCTGCAGTGGCGAGGAGAAGCGCTAGGACACAAATGGCTTTCGGCAACAACGCGATGAGGGTCCTGTTCATCTTGATGGTCATGTGCGCCACGAGCACGGCGAAAAGGCCCGTAGCGAAGGAGAGCGCGGCTCCTGCCCCTGCACCGGATGTCAGTGGCACGGAGGCGTCTGGCGACAGTGGGACCTTCGACATCACCAAGCTCGGTGTAACCAGCGACGGCAAGACAGACTGCTCAAAGGTAAGGTGCTAAGAAGCAAATTAAGTTTAATTTCCGCCATCGCCGGGTGCAATGTCATGGATGCTTTCACAGACCAACGATGAGCTATGACAATCTGCCTTCAGGAACTCGACGAGGCGTGGAAGTCGGCGTGCGGGGCGGCCGGGCAGCAGACGATCCTCATTCCTAAGGGAGAATTCCTGACTGGCCCTCTCAACTTCAGTGGGCCGTGCAAGGGCGATGTCACCATCCAGCTTGACGGCACCCTCCTCGGCACCAACGATCTGTCCAAGTACAAGGGCGGTAGCTGGATCAACGTCCTCAAGGTCAACAACCTTGTCATCACCGGCTCCGGCACGCTCAACAGCCAAGGCGCCGCCGTCTGGACCAAGGACCCCGAGCTGAAGGCCTTGCCCAATGTATGTGCACGCATGCATAGAAAAATACGGATCAACATTAATTCATTGGATTTCTGTAATCAGTGTTGGTGCTTGTGGTGTTAGACGCTAGTGCTGGACTTCGTGAAGAACGGGACCGTCTCTGGCATCACGCTGCTCAACTCTAAGTTCTTCCACATGAACATCTACATGTCCGAGGAGGTGGCCATCAAGAACGTGACCATCACGGCACCCGGGGACAGCCCCAACACCGACGGCATCCACATCAGTGACTCCTCCAACATCACCGTCGAAGGCGCGACCATCGGCACCGGAGACGACTGCATCTCCATCGGAGGGGGAAGCGCTAGCATCAGCGTCAGCGGTGTGACCTGCGGCCCGGGGCAGGGCATCAGCGTGGGGTGCCTCGGTAGGTACAAGGACGAGAAGGACGTGACCGACGTGACCGTCAAGGACTGCGTGCTCAGGAACAGCACCAACGGCGTCCGCGTCAAGACCTACGAGGACGCGGTGAAGTCCATCACAGCGTCCAAGCTGACATTCGAGAACATCAAGATGGAGGACGTGGCCAACCCCATCATCATCGACCAGAACTATTGCCCCGAGAAGTACTGTGCCGCCAAGAGTGGCAGCTCCGCCGTCACCGTCAAGGACGTCACGTTCCGCAACATCACCGGCACGTCCTCGACGCCAGCAGCAGTGAGCCTGCTCTGCTCGGAGAAGCAGCCGTGCAGCGGCGTAGAGCTCATCGACGTCAACGTGGAGTACAGCGGCATGAACAACAAGACCATCGGGGTGTGCAGCAACGCCAAGGGCACTGCCAAGGGCTCCCTCCAGGCTCTGGCCTGCCTCATGTGATGCGATCGATCCCTGAGCTAGTATAGTGGAAATAGATTGATACCAGAGATCATCCGTCTGTTTATTTCCATAGATTGACCTTGATCTTTCCCCTATGTTATGTTAACTAAATCTTGCATGTGCCTGCGGGAAGCCGGCCTAACAAGTTCATTGACTGATATCATTAGTTCAAATTTTGTTACGGAGAGTGGCTATATAGTATTTATTGCAGTGCATATTTTACACACTTTAGATACACCTTTGATTGGAAGTGAAAGCAATTAGCCATGTCAGTATTATATGCGGAAGTATAAAAGTATCGACCAAATACAATGGTAATATACATTTGCATGCAATATATACATTTGCATGCAATATCTGACAGGGCAATTACATCTAGATATATATCCAACACCGTCATTTGTCAATATGTGGCCTCATATCATTAGCCTATGTCACATATCTGAATCAACAACTAACTTATTTTAGGTGTACTCTATTGCAGAGATCATTAACTAGCATCGCGTTGAACAGCAACAAACGTATATGCATCACAGTAAACAAGGTATGCTCTCCCTACCAAAGAACACTCTACACCCTGCATCTAAAGCATTTCGATGATTTCTAAGCGCATCTAATATACTAGTTTCAGCATATGCAAACATTTCGAGTTAGTACCCCAATACTACTACCTAAGGCATCTGCCATGAGCTACACGTTTAGTGGTTTTTGTTTCACTGATGCCCTAGAGCTTGGAGGCAAGCGGCGTGGTGGTGGACCAATGGCGGGTAGCAGTGGCAAAAAGGGAGGAGATGGAGAGGATGCATGAATAGCGTTGGAGTTTCGCTATGAATGAATAGAGGACAGGAGAGCCGTTGGATCTAGATCCATTGGCTCAAAATTTATCTAAAACCTCAAACAAAGTGTTATGTATATAGTCCATGCGTGAGAACTCCAACAAGACTTTGGAAAAACTTAAAGCCTGTCGCGTGCACATGCTCCCTGTTTTTGATAAGTCACTTGGATATTTCAAAAATTCTAAAAAACCATATATGTACACGGGTGTACTCATGGGTAAAGGTTTACCATCTAAGAAGATACTAAACACCCCATAAAAGATATTATTAAAGTGGCGCTACCATATGGGAGTGCTACCAGGTTCTACTTTCTCTTTTCAGTTTTTTCTTTCTTGTTTGGTTTTTTTTCTCATTTTCTAATTTTATTTTCTCTTTAAGACGACTACTAGTAGAAATATTAAACACCACTTAAGAATAGTACTCGTAGTTACTTTCTTTTTTTATTTTCTTTATTTTCTCATTTCTATTGGGGTTTTTTCTCTGTCTTTTTCTTTTTTTTTACTTTTTTCGTTGGTTTTTCCACCAGTTTATTCGTTGGCTTTCCACTTGTTTTGTTATCTTTTTTCCCAACAGTTTTCCTCTTTCTAATTTTCTTACATCATTTGATGTGTTTTTTCAATGTTTTCCATCAATTTTTCACCGAGGTTTCACAATTCTTTGTGTTTTCTTTTATCAATTTCCCAACGATTTTCCTACAGTTATCTTTATGAGCAAAGGATGGAAAAATACAAAAATCCCAGATGAAAAAGGATATAATAGACTACACAAAAATTTTACATATGCAGTAGGCAACTATTGAGAAATACAATTGACAAATATGCAGTAGACAATTTACAAAAAATGCATTAGATAAAAATATATTGTAAACAAATATGCAGTAGATAAACATATGCAGTAGAAAACAATAAAATAATGTGGCAGAGAAATATATGCAATAGAGAATAAAAATAAAATGCAGTAGACTGCTAAAACCATGAAATGCAACTATAATACGACATGAAATCAACACCAGATAATGCAAAAGATAGTAATATGGAATGCAACAGCCAAAAATAGTCATCAAAACATATCCAATTGGGATCTAGTTTTGAAGATCTTGTCGAAAAGTAGACAATAGTGAAAATAGATTGTGACTTGGACATTCAGTTTGAGAGCAGTGGCTTTTTATATTTCGTAACTAGTTTCTAAAGTGCTAACATTATTATTTCGAAAGCTAGTTGTAAAACCCGAAAAAACCTGTTGAGGACGATTGTTCACCAGATCAATAATATGAGTCTATCCGAATTAATTTAATTTGGTAATCCACGTCATTACTTTACTGGATTGAGATGCCCAAGGTTTATCACTCTTATAGTGGGACTAGGCCCAACTACTAGGCCATTACAGGCCGCGCAGCCCAGGAGCTGGACCACTAAAAGGTCGTCGAGACGGTTACCCATATACACTTCGCAAACGAGCACATGGAGAACAACCATCGTAGGATCAAGCCAGCACCATCCCTTCGGGTGTTTTTTTTCACCAGCACCATCCCAAGAAGATTCCATGATTAAAGACATTTGGACGGTTCTATCGAGACCGCAGATGGCACCAAAGGGCAAACAACTATCATCTGTCGCGTAGTACGTAAGTTTCTTATCCCGATCAATAGCAAACACCATTTTCATCCTTCATTTTTATCATCCCGACGCTACTGAATTCGATTATCGGCAAGGCTGGCCGGCGACTGCCTTGTAGGTTTGGATGCCGTGCAGGCTTGCCGGCGCCTGGTCTGCTGGCTGACGCCATTTTTGCAAATGTTTCGGATACGAGAATATTTCTGTAATTTCTGAGGAAAAAAATGATATTTCAAAAAACAAACCTTACAAAATCCTCCTCCGAAAAGACCTTTTTTTTTGTCAACGCCCGCCAGTTCACAGTGCCTTCGTCCCCAAAGGCCAACCTCCCTACGCTTCCGACGACTTCCATAGTTCCATTCCAGCCACCCTCGCCCAGACCGAGGCGAGAGAATGGTGGCGACTATCCACCCGACCTCGCCTCCTCTCCCCTCTCGCCGGCTCCTCGGCCTCCCCACCACACAGCCCCTAAAAAAGCCCATTTGCATCCCCATCCCCATCCCCACACGAAGCCATGCGCACTCCCGCCGCTGCCACCTCTCCCGCTCCAGTGATCCCACCCCTACCTCCCAGCCCAACACCCCCGACCCCCTCCGCGTCGCCTTCGCGTGCGGCGGCGCGGGGGGCCACGTCTACGCCGCGTTCGCACTCGCCGACGAGCTCCACGTCTCGCTCCCGGCCTCCTGCTCCCTCTTCCTCGGCGCCCCCGCCCCGTCCCTCGAGTCTGCCACCGCCGCCTCTTCCCCCTACCCCTTCGCCCCCCTCCCTCCCTGCCTCCCGCCAGCGCTCCTCGCCGCGGCGCTGCACCTCCGCCGCTTCCGCCCCCACGTCCTCGTCGCCACCGGCGGTCCGCCCGCCCTCCCCGCCTGCCTCGCCGCACTCCTCCTCGGCCTCCCCTTCGTGATCCAGGACCAGGACGCCGGCCCCGCCCCCGTCACCCGCCTCCTGGCCCCCCCTCGCCCGCCGCGTCTTCCTCGCGTTCAACGCGCCCGTCCGCCTCCTCCCCAAGCACAAGTGCGCCGTCTACGGGAACCCCGTCCGCATGTCCATCCGCAGGTGCCAGGTGTCCAAGGCCGCCGCCATGGCGCGTTTCTTCCCGAGGGCGGGGCTGCTGGGCGAGGAGGGGGCGGAGGTCGTGCTCGTGCTCGGCGGGACGGTGGGCTCGCCGGAGATCAATATTGCGGTGCTGAACATGTATTACGAGATGTTGACGAGAAGGAAAAATAGGTACATTATATGGCAGACGGGACCAGAGGATTTCTGCGAGATGGAGAGCCTCGTCAGGGGCCATCGCCGGCTGTTTCTTACCCCGTGAGTTCCCTTCCTTTGGTTGACCTTTCTTTTGGTTGCAACTTGAAAGTATGATGAGATCAACTAACTAGATTGAATAATCGATTCTTTTTGCACTAGGATGCATGTGGACATCTGGTTATTAATTAGAGTGTTTCTTTTTGTGACTAGTATCTACAATTGTCGCTGTATTAATGGGAATCTGTCAAATTTTGTGGAACATAAGATGGGCAAATACCCTTTAATTAAATGAACATCTACCTTGCATGATGATTAGTACTAGTCAGTATTCAGAACTAGGAGTTCAGTGCACACTACTGGGGATGTTATCCTAGAGGCACCATTCATGACAGATATTGAGAATGGAGATGATATCATTTCTAAGCTTGTGATCTTTTAGTTTTTCTTTTCACTTCCTTTATTCTTTACTCTTCTCTCTCTCTGTGTCTCTGTCTCTCTTCCTCACGGAAATAATCTGGGGAAATACCCTCTCTCTTCTTCTTTACTCTTTTCTTCAAGAAAGGCAGGAGTGCTACTGTTAATGATCTCATAGCTCACAAGTCATGGGCTACGGTGTGCTAGAGAGTATTGAGATATTTCCTCTTTGCGTATTTACTGCAGTGTATATTGGTAGCTAAGAGTCTCCCTGCCGTCGTTATCTTAAATAGGATAGAGGCAGAAATATTTAAAGTGAGCACTCTCTCTAGTTGTGATTTGTTATGTAAACTCTAATCTTAAAAAGGATAGAGGCAGTTGATTTGGTTGCTGCATTTGAACTTATTGAGTTTTTTTATCTGCATTTTCAGATTATAAATTGCAGGTTATAATTTTAACACCATGATGTAAATCACTGGCATGGCAATGACGTGTTGTTGTAGACTGTAGAGTGCATTTATATAATGCTCTACCTACTAGGGGATTTGGGATACAATACTGGTTGGAAATTGTTGTCCTTCTAGCTTATTGTCAGCTCTGTTTACTGATATATGACATTTCTTCTTATGAAGTTTCTTGCATGAAATGGACATGACATATGCTGCTACAGATGTTGTAGTTTCTCGAGCTGGTTCAATGGCTTGCACCGAGATATTGGCCACTGGGAAACCGGCAATTCTGGTATCACATATCTTATTGAGTTATGGTTATGTGATTTCATTTGTTTTCAACAGATGTACTTAGTTCCTCTACCTTTTATCAACAGAGGGAGCCTGACGAACCTCTCTTGTGCTCCTTACTAAAATTTCCAAACTGAGAGTTCCTCTTTGTTGTGTTCCAAACTAAAAACACTTAACTATTCTGCAATGAAGATATATCTTGCGAGTTGTGCCAAATTCAAAGAATTACCATATGGTAACATGTTTGGAGCACACTGACTAGAAAGGTGTTCTCAAAAGTCAGGCCCATACAATGACCAAAGCAGTGGTGCTATGCCAAAAACTATCCTGCTACAAATATGTTTCATTTAAAGTTAATTTAAAAGGTTGACCAATAATGTGCATACTGCATATATTGGCTAAACTGCAAAAAATATTTACAGTACTAATTATTCGTTATAAGTTTATCCTTTTTTTCGAAGTTCCTCTGTGCAAATTTGTTCAAACCATTTTGTTGCCTCTTTCTTCCAGATACCCTTACCAACAATTGTGGATGACCATCAAACAAAAAATGCATATATCATGGCTGATGTCATGGGAGCAAAGGTCATAACGGAAGATGAACTAGATTCTAGTAGTCTAACATCTATAATTGATGAAGTTTTTGGTATGTGACATCTGAACTTATTTTCACGAGTTATACACTGATAGTGTCAAACATGTAAAATGTATAATTGATTATACCACTTATAGGAATTTATAATTCATTGTTTTCCCACTTATCATACTCTGCAAGGTGAGAATTGACTACACTAGAGGGATGCAGAAATCTGCACGTGTCGAATAGTCTCCTTGTTAGTTTTCAGTACTTCCAACCTGGGAAATTTTTACTGGTAGCGATCTTGATGTTTGCTAGCCATTATTGCTCATTATGTACAGTATGTCTATCTAACACTGAATGATTTATTATGCTGTGAACATCACTCAATGTACTGGCTCGTCAGTTCACTTGATCTTAGACCAAGAAGAAGTCTGCATTATCTGGATTAAAATGACTTATTAACCATGTGATTGAAAGACAGCTGACCTAACAGAGTACATGAGCATCTAGCAAATAATTTAGATTATAATGGATTGCTGCGATTTGGTTATGACTAATTGTTCAAAAATCTTCAATAGATTTCTAAGTTCTTTTACTGCTTGATGAAACCTGATATTCATGATTTTTTATCATAAGATGTTTCTTTCTCCGTGATTGTCCTGTTTCTTCCTCCAGATTATTGTTTCCTTAACCATTCTCATTATACAGGTGATGAGAAATTGATGGCAGACATGTCTCAGAAGGCACTAAATGCAGCTCGACCCAATGCTTCGGCTGATATTATTCGTCACATCTGTTCGCTGATTGGCTCAACCTGTCCGACATAATTTCATTTTACACATTACAAGAACTCTTCATTGCACTAATGCACGTGCTAGTGCGACTTGCTGAGTTGCAGTGCAGCAGAATGGCATCTCATTCTTAAAGTCGAAACTGAAGATCTAATCAATACCTATCATGATTCACCTGGACGACAAAGCAATTTGGGCTAAAAAGGATCATGGTACGTCCAGTTAGTCCCCACTTTGGCTTTCACCTTCTTCTTTTTTTGCAGGCAACCTTTATTATCATGCTACTTAAAGATATTCTCTTGCTAACTGTTATAAAATATCTCATAACTGAGACCTGAGAGCGTGCAGTTAATTTACTGTTTAGTGTGGCAGCATTGCTGAATGAAAAAACAACTTAGAACTTAGGGGCATTGTAGTTTAAATTTGCTTACATTATAAGAGCTTCTTTCGCCCAGGTTATTTAGATGGCTCATTTATGTTCCAAAGCTATAATTGAGTTAGGGGGTGTTTGGTTGGGCTTTTCAGCAGCTTTCCACTGGAAAAAGCTGCAGCCCAACCAAACAGCCAGCTTTTCAGCAGCTTTTGTTAATAGTAGCTGTGGGCTTTGCAGTGCAAATTCAGCTGTTTGGAAAAGTTGCCTTCTGCCAGCTTTTGCAATGTGTTGAAGCTTCAGTGCTCATTTTCCAAAATGCTGTAGATGGTTTGGATCAACCAAAAGCCATATATTCACTTTTCCACAGCCACAGCAGCTTTTCCAGACAGCCAACCAACAGCAGCTTTGTCAACAGCCGCAGCCCAACCAAACAGGCCCTTAGCATAGTTATACATAGGAAAGGCAGTCGTTTACAAGGCTAGAATGCTGAGGGGTCATGTGGGAAAGAAAAAAAGAACAGTAGTTGTATTTCTATTCGAAGTGTGTTAGCTCATCACCAGATATTACAGCATATGGTCCTTGCTCATCAGCACAAAAGCATATTTGACCGTGTTTGGACTCATTGACTGATAAGTATCACATGATATGTCTTGAGTTAGAAAAACAGCACAGTATGGGATCTGCAACTTTGTTGAGAAAATGCTTAGACAAATTCCCCTTGATGGCTCAAACTTGTTATTGTTATTGATTTATCATTGGATGCTTAACACTGGTCAGTATTTATTTCTTTTCAGGTAACTGATCTTCTGTCAGCTGGCGCATCAATTGCTAATCCATTTGATATTGTTCTGGCCTTACATATGAGTATATGAAGGCCCGGCTACATTTTCCTTCATTTCATTACGCTTTGTAGAACTTAATAATAGTGACATGAATACTTTTGCTTCTCTGGTTTAGATGACTGGTATGGTTTCCCCAGTGCGTTAAATGCAAACCGGAATGCTATTTAGTCTACTATTCCATATATTAGCCATGTATGTGGTTGTAATAGTTGACAAGGCCTTGTTGTTAGTCATATGCTGCACCTTATGTGAAGTTATGGAGTACATCATTTGTGTCCTGTAGAAGCTTTGTAGTTGTGGGTGCTATCCATGCATAGGAGTCAGAACTGACGATCTGAATTTTCTTACGGCTCAGTTTCATGTATTTGGATGCTGGAAAGCAGGAAGCAATGGTTGGCGGGTCATGTGCCAAAATCCAAATGAGATGATAATTATGCGTCTAGTATAAAATATGGTGCATGCGAGGTTCACTTGCAAATGAGAAATCGACGGATGCAGTTGGTAAGTAGCAAACGGCGATGGAATAAATTTTCTAATTGATTTCTGAACGTAAATATTTTCCAGCTCTTTTGCCACTGATCTTACAAGTCCATATTCACTGCTGTTATGGGAAATTTGTTATGGATAATACGGATGTCAACATCATAACAACAGCAAAATAGTACGTTTGAAACACATGTTTTACTAGCTAATTTACCCGTGCCTTGTTACGGATCAAAAAATTGGATTACCCCCATTGAACCCATGCATAATTGAGAGTTGTTTGGAGGAGCAGCACCTGGAGCAAATTTGAATATTTAAATTTGGAGTCAGGTGGATAAGGAGAATAGCTATTGGACTATCTGCACGATTATGTAGATTTTGCTAAAATTTTAAGATGGTCCACATGTAACAAGGAGAGAAGGTAAATAGACATCACCATTGATTGACATCTTTATAGGAGTAAAGTACTATAGAAAGTCAAAACAAACTTATTTGAAACATATAGACAAAATTGTTTGAACTACGGCTACACCATATTCAACCGTCACTCTCAACAGGTAAAGTAGGCAGAAGAAATTTATTTAGCACAAAGTACATATTTGGAGAATCGAAAATGAAATTCGCACACAAACACCAACACGTGTAATTGACGATCAAAGAAGGTCCCAGACTCTCACTTAGCCAAACCATTAATTGGCAGCAGTCGGCTTGTAGTCGATTATGAGGACATTGTCCATTAAAGGCAAGACTTCGTTTGCAAATTGAACATGTGCTGGGTGTTCAATATACTCCTTGACTCCCTCTGTACTTTCAAAAGTTGACTCGAAGACGTGTGTGAATCCCTGATGCATGTTCTCTATGCTCACATCAGTTCCCTGCGTATGAAAGAGGCCATATATTTGAAACAGCAGAGCATCGAACTATCAACTTTGCATGAAAGAAATCAATATAGAATTTTGAAACGTCCCACATGTGATACTTTCTTTACAAGGTCGCTACGACTCAACAATGGATACATCTGAAGACAGATGGTAGAAATGTTTGCAGATACAACTTGTCCTAACATTGTCATGGAAAGTATTGATTTAATCGTGTTGCACAACAAATAGATATTGTCATTTAAACTTTCTATTGCCAACAAAAGAAGACATCACAGGTTAAATCACATGAAACTAACCTACTGGCACAACATAATTCCCATTGTAGATGCTATGCTACTTGCTATATTACTCCAACTTCTTTTTTCACAGGATCACATTCGCACCAAAGGTTGTACAGGTCGAAGTCAAGACTCATCCAATAGTTATTTGAGCAGAACGGAGGTCGGCAAAATATAGTACTAGTTTTCTCCTCGAGATCCATTTGCTCAATCAGCTTTACTTGCATGTTAGTTTGACTTTACTGAGTTGACTAGCACTGGTTCCCCCTGCTGGATCCAAGAAAATTAACTTGTTTACTACATTAATTTGTAGTTTTAGACAAGCACATGGTTTCCAAACAAGTGGCTGCATACAGGGGAAACCCAAACCAAACCAGACCAGATATGCAATTCGTCGAGCACCGGCCGTGCGCCACCCGAAGAGCAACGGTTCACAATGGGGCAGAGCCGCAGAGGCAGGCAGTGTACGCAAGAATTGGCAAGGGATTGTATAGGTAGGAGCAGCAAGCAGGTGGGTGGTAAGGGTACCAATGGAAGGCCTTCATGGAGGGCACGAGGTCGACGAGGCCGGCGTAGTCGCGGATGAGCTGGTCCAGCCGCTCAGTCGTCACCTCATCCTTGAACCGCGCAAGCAGGATGTGCTTCACCACGCCGCCTCCGCTCCCTGCCGCCGTAGCCATGGTTCCGGGTTCTTCTTGCTGCCTCTACACGCTCCCTTGTTCGCCCCTGTTTGGTGGTAGTAGCTTCTTGCTGCCTCTGCAGTCTGCACCCTCCTTAATATCTTTGGCTGGAAGCGGTTGGTTATGTGGGGGCGGTGGCGACTGGCCAGATCAGTGGTGCGATCGTCATGTCGTGGGCAGGCACTCGCGACCCGCGAGGCGAATCACGGCATAAACAAATGCTTACACTAATGTGAACCTTCCTGACCAATTCTTATATGGTGCCCACTATGATCAATAAGAGCCATCGCATACGAGCAAATTTGTGTACTGCCTGGGTAGGAAATATGGTTTTTTTGCGCGTATGTTTCATAAAACTACAAATATTTTGTACAAACAATCGTAGAACTTCGGAATTAAATTTCAATCAATTCTACAAAGCTCCATATTTTTAGTAAGCTCTATATTTTAGTTGCTCGCGGATCACAATACTCTATATTTTGGACTTCATCGTTATCACGCCGTTGATCTGACTAGATAGACCCATCTACAATAGCTTAGTCCCTCATCAAGCACGACATTATCTCATTACCAGTGCCACCTCCAGTATGGGAGATGGCTAGCCAAGGCTCATTAGTGTGCGGTCCAACTCCAACCAATGCATTACTCTAGCTCCACCTAATCTCTGGCCTCCGCCCCTTCTCATTTTTTGGTTACTCTTAAATAAAGCAACACAAGCCATCTAGTCTCGATGTCCAACTATGGACAATGCAAACCTAGCTGCTAGCTAGCCCATGTGCTGCTCGACTATTGTTGCGTCGACGCTAGATGCTGCAGTGGCTATGAGATATGGCTTTGGTGGCACACCATCACATCTGGGTAAGAAGTTTGAGTCGTTGCCACGTGGCCTCGCCAAATCGATTGATAAATATACGGATATCCTGATCTTTCGAAGAGAACATGTATCGATTTGTGGAGATGACTTTGACGATCCAATTGCATCATACAACAACGATACGCCTTAGCAATTGCTAAACTAACTCCGATAGGATATTGACAATGCGGGAAGCACGGCCAACCTGAACACGAGGTTCTATTTCCTGCAAGCAATCCAAGAACAAATAAGGAATATGAAGAAGCAATCTAAAAATACGGGTATGAATGAAGTATATTGATAAAGTGGGGTTTCAATAAGCGGTCATGACAACTAGTTGTTGAACACAATCGACAGATGTAAAGATGCAAGTGGCAATCTCTTAACTGAACAAAAATTGACCTTCACAGAGGCGGCTAGGAGGGTTTTATAGATGGAATTGCATCCCTTGCCCGTCTCGGACTCGATCCAACTTAAGTCAGTGGGGTCGGCTTAAGCCGGCCATCAGGGCTATTTAAACCAGCCCTAATCCAGACTATCACCTGGACTGTCTGGGTGAGGGTCTGATCAACCCAGTATGTATCCAGATTGTCACCCGAATTGTCCGGGTAAAAATTTGACCGAAACTTCTCTTTTTGATCTTCAATTAGCCTTCTCTGGTCTTCATCTTCACGTGATCATGGGGGCTTCAATGTCCGGAATCATTGTCCGTTTCAACATTTGTGTGCTTGTAGCTATCTCCTTCTTCCTTGGCCTTCATGTCCAATCCTTGGTTCCTTAATAGCAAAAGAGCATCGGACTTGGACAACATCATATTTATGTGTAAATTATGTGAAGTACCAAGAAAGAAAGCACCTGATAAATAATTTGACGTGCACGAGCTCTAGTCATTAGTCCTTGTTAACACCAGAACTTGTGGAACAACATCTTGTGGAGGAAGAGGGGATGTGGGTGTATCTATAGGAGGTATGTCCTCATCATTGACCAACGTTGGTCATGGTCAACCTAGAGTTTTTCCACAGGAATTGACATTATATTTGGACTTTTATGAAATAGGGGGCTTAAATCTATAGGTTTTTTGGTAGTTTGTATAGAAGTATTTGGTTTTGCAAAATTTACTCTTTATTTGCAACTCTTTCATCATGGGTTTGATCACGACCAACAGCCATTTCAATCCGCCCTTCCAAAACAATGAAAATAAAAGAATGACCATGATGTAGCTGGCCTTGCCAACTGATAGTGCATATTGGCCTCTAAATGGGTTTTGATGATTCATGACAAATAATTAAGGGACTAATGTGTGTATCAAGTGTGATCAGATGATTTAGCCTCAAAAGAAATGATATAACCAACGTCGATGACCCCTAACAATTTCTAAGGATGGCTTGAAGAAATAAAGGTTAAGGATCATTTTCTAGCTCTTTTAGTGGCTTGAGGAATAACACTGAGTTTAGGGAAAGCCGTACTGATCACGCTTTATTGAATGCTTTGAAATCTCCAAAGCTCCAAATGTAATGTCGGAACCTCCGAAAATCGTTTCTGACTTTGCCTTGTTAAAGGCTATTCAAATTTTTTGGAGGGTCTAGGTTCCAAGTCGGAACTGCCAACATGTGCTTCTGTCCGCTGTGCTTGGAAAGTCGGAGTCTCTAGGTTTTTGTTGGAGTCTCAGAGATTCATTTCTGGACTCACTATTCCATCGCTGTTTGAAAAGTCGGAGTCTCCGGGTTCTTGTTGGAGCCTCCGAGATCTGTTGCTGACCACATGACATAGTCGTTGTTTGAAATAGTCGGAACCTTCGGGTTCAAGTCAGAACTTCTAAGTTCTATGTTTTTTCACACCAATGCTAGTATTTGAGGGGTTGGCTATATATACCTCTAAGGCTCTTTGCACACAACTTTTTGCTATTCTAATCATCTGTTCTCCTGAGTGCTACTCCACATTTCCTCAAGCCCGAAGTGAGATCTTTCTGAGGAAATTTTTGAGAGAAAGATTGATCTTAGTTGAGCATCAAGCAAGAGTTTATCTTCATGCCGAACTGATTGAAGCATGTTACTCTTGGAGATTGACGTCTCCTAGAATTTTAGGAGTCACTTGGGAGCCTTCGAGCAGTTTGTGAAGAGCCCCAAGAATTTTGTGAAGGCTTAGAGCTTGCCTACTGTAAGGTGAAGAACTACCACGAGTGAGGGGGCTTCGCACCGATAAGCCCTTTGAGGGAAACACACGATTCGGTGTGGGCTTCAATCTGTGGATCAAGCTTTCTCAACAGAGACATAGAGCATTGACAAAAGCTCAAACTTCGACAACAAATCATTTGCATCTTATGTAGTTGTCTCTTTCATCCTTCTATACTTATTTTCTTGCATATCTTGTTGACTAGCATGCTAGGATTTACTTAGAATATTCAGAAGTGCATGGTACGATTTACTTAAGATCTAAGTTTTTAATAATCTCCAATTCACCAACATGATAGATAGAACAGAAGAGGAGACGCAAATTGGAAAGGAGGTGCATATATAGTGAAAGGTCATAGAGCATGTTGGGATTCTCTGTAAATTCAGTAATTGCATAAATACTCTATTTTTTCCCACGTTTCCAATCATGCCGCAACAATTAGCTTGTTTGCGATGGTAAATATGGAAAATATTTCTAGGTTTGAAGATGTGTAACTAAACATTTGTATATTTATCGATCTAAAATTACATGATATTTTTATGTAATTTAGATTTGATGATGTTTAACATAGTTGATTTAAAAATAATAATTTATTGAACGATCTAAAAATAGCAAATGGGTTTAACAAATGCAGTACTCAGGCACGACCAGACTTCTGAGTCAAGCAAGTGGAGAGCCTCCTGCAGCTGGGGACAACACGCCACTACAAGCGAGCACGGCTTTCTTGGAGAAGGAACAGTGTTGTCGGCGACCTCATCACACCGGCATCTACATCGATCAGCCATGATGCAGCGCATACAGGATGCTTTTAACTCTTCTTGAAACGATTCTGTGCAGTCATGCTGTTGCTACTGTCCTACTGTTACAAAAAAGCCAAAAGACTAGGAAGAAAGGCAGGTCAGTCTTATCTCCTTCTTTCTCTCTATAAAAAGTTACAGCATCTGAAAACAAAGCTTCTTTCTATGCCTGCACTGTGCACCCATACCTGGCCTTCAGAGCTCGGTGCCCCATCAGCAGTGTTCACTGTTCAGTTGGGAACCAGGACTGGCCATCTTACCATATATTCTACACCATGAATTAACGAAGTACGTACTTATTTCTGTCAGTAATTCAATTCTTTCAGTTTTTGTAATTTTAACTTGAGGCTACACGTGTTATCGTACCGTGGAGTTCTAATAGTCAGCAGGTTAAGGAGATGTTTAGTTAGACTTTTAGACTTTTATGATAGATTTTTCTGTTTATAAATTAAAAGCTTGACAAATAACAAAATACTTAAACGTGTTTTTAGATAAGCTAATCTCTAAACTAATGTACTGATAGAAAGCACCTCCTAAGTGTTTTTTAGCTTTTGCGGGATGGGAATTTGAATTTGTCTATGAAATTACTGATTGATTACACGCCTGGTGTCACTCAAATAAAAACACCCGAACCAGGCTCTCTTTTCCCAAGGCCCTAGCCACGCAACCCCGTGCAACTTTCCTCTCCCCCCTCCTATGCCTCTGCTCTCATTCTAGGGTTTCAGCTGCAACCACCAATCTCCTCTCGCACCGGGCGCTGCCACCGCTACCAACCACCATGGCTGTCGACTAGCCTTCCCTTTCCATTCCTCTCCCATTTGCCCTCCCTTGCCACCGCCATCAGGAGCTCTCCGCCTACCTCGCCTTCAACCCCTGATGATCTTCCCGAGCGCCATCCTCCTGTGGACCTCCCCAAGCGCCTCCTTTCCGACCTCCGCAACTGCCCCTCCAAGCACCTCCTCTCTAACCTCCCCAAGCACAGACCTTCTTGACGACCTCCCCAAGAGCCTCCTCTCGGCCCTCCCCGAGCGTCGGCCTCCCCCAGGACCTCCCTGACGACCTCCCCGAGCACCTCCTCTCCGACCTCCCCGAGCACCTCCTCTCCGACCTCCTTGATTTAATTTTGACAATAACCTCCTCCTCTCCGACCTCTCCTATTTAATTTTGACAGCAACCCTATCCTCTTCGACCTCCACAATGACCTCCCCAAGCCCCAGCACCCAGATCCGAAGGTTTGTCCCCAAGTTTGTGTGTATATTTTTGAATGAAGTGCTTATTTGTATATTTTTGAATGAAGTGCTTGTTCTATTGATGATTTGATTGCTAGCAGAACATGAGTGCTAGATTAGTTGCAAATTTGGTGATTTTGTATGGTAAGATATTCACATGTTGTAGTTCAACACATGAGTGCTCCATTATTGATTTGATGGCAGCAGTACATGAATTCTCTAGTTGCAAATTTGTGATTTTGAATGGTCGGATGTACACATATTGTGGTTCAGTACATGAGTGTTATATTGGTGATTTGATGGCAGTAGTACATGAGTGGTATATTGGTGATTTTATCCTATATGCAAGTTCCTTTATGACTTTGTAAAGGATCAAGATGTCATCTTAGAGGGGAGAGGTGAATAGACGACTAAACAATTTATTCAATTTTAAACTATTATTGCAATTACGTGAAATTAAAGACTATCTAGTGCAAGAACAATATAAATATGACTATGAAGAATATATCACACAAGCAAGTTGAACATATCTGAATAGAACGAAACTTGCGAAATATAAATGCAGAAGGAATAACCAAGTGAAGACAAGTTGTTTGTTACCGGAGTTTAGATTATTGGGAGAATCCTATGTTTCCGTTTGGGGAGCTCAGTCACTCGTGATCAAGAGCCGGCTTCCTCTCAAGCCTTTATCCCTTGAGAACGCACTTGCATCTTCTCGACTTCTTCTTGGTGATTCTTTCCTCACGGAGACGAATCCTGACCTTCACAAACTTCTTGAGGCTCACCACAAAGGATGGGAGCTCTCAAGGACTTTTAACCTTCTAGGAGATCCCAACCTCCAAGAGAATGAACTCGATGAAGTCTCGGAGATGAACACAATGCTTTGTTTGGATTGGATCTCAAATATTTCTCTTCCTCACAAGGATTCTCTCTTGGTGCTTGAGGAGGAGGGAAATACTCTTGAGTAGGCAGGAAATCAAATGGGCAAAGAGTTTCCCTTCCTTAGAGCAAGGGGGCTTATATAAGACATCCCTAAAAAACTAACCGTTTGAGGGAACCTGCCAACATCCGGACTGGACCCTCCGGATTTTGAAATCCAATGGCTATATGCTAACGTAGCGGGAATCTTCTATTGATCAAAAGTTCTGAAGACATCCGGACCCTAACCTGGACCCTCTGGACACCCTTCACTCCGGGTTAGGGTCCGGCCAGTCAAGTACTGATCCGGACCCTCAGCGGATTGTTCGGGCTAAGGTCCGAGCAATCCAGTACCAGTCCAGATTCCCACCTAGACTGTCTGGGCCTGGGGTCCAGGCTGTCTAGTATAGATCCGGACCCTCACCCAGACTGTTGGGGCTGAGGTCCGGATTCCTTCTGGATAGGCCAAACCCTTATCCGAACTGTCCGAGCCAAGCTTTGGATTTCTCCAGAACCTTTGGATTAGGGTTTTCTTTTAGCTTTGGGCGACAAAGGATATAACAACTTGCATTGAGCCATTTCTTGACATATTCACTGAATCCCTCTTCATAGGACGGCAACCTGTCACTAAAATCTAGGAAATATACACTTCTTTAGATCTTATCGTCTTCTTTTCTCCTTTTCTTCTGAGGGGTTATCAATGATTAACTTTATAGTTTTCTTGGGGCTAAACCTATTCATTCACTTTATATAAATTATTAGTCCATTAATCATCTGTCATTAACCACCAAAACTCACTTAGGGGCCTAGATGCACTTTCACTTTGTGACATGAGTTTACATCTCAAAATGTGATGGAGTTTATGATTTTCACATAAGATTTACTTTTGTCGTGGGGGGTAGGCCTGACTCGACACATGACATAAGGTTGGCATGGGTTTACATCTCAAAATGTCATGGCAATTTGTAACTTTGACATGAGGGTTAATTTTGTCGTGGCGGGTTGGCCTGGCTCAGCACATGACACAAGGATCTTTAAATGGCAGCTTGGTGAAGTATGCACATAGGTTTCCTACACCTCCTACAGCTACCAATTGATCTATGCAATCATAAATGATTCCAATTCCACTGTTTTTGCTTGTGCTTAATTGTTTTATTTTTGTAGGTAAATGATACCACATTGATTGAAGTTATCCAAATCGAGATGGATATCTTGGTTCTAACAAAGGACAAATGTACTACCTACCAGAATTTTGTTATGCACGGCAACCGAGAGGAAAATATGAGATGTACAATCATACTCGCTCTTCCCTTAGAAATGTGGTTGAATGCTCATTTGGAGTCTTAAAAGCAAAATGGTGTATCTTGAAGGCTATGCCAAGTTTCAAGCTTTGTAGACAAAAGAATATTATCATTTCTTGTATGTTGGTTCACAATTTCATTAGAGATAGCAAGCTACGGGACGAGGAGTTCAACAAGTGTGACGAAGATAAGGGCTATATCCCGGAATGGAACCGGGATCAGCACCACTACAAGGGGATATCATTTCAGCGATGCTTGACGTGGTCGACATAGAATTGCTAACTCCTTAATGATTGCAAGAGAATAAAATTTTCATAAATGTGTCGTCAATATATGAACGACTACTTGTTTTGTGATATACATCACCATATGAAATCATGACTGACTTTCAACTATGATTGGCATTGTATTTATGTGCATATTCTATTTGATGATTGTTTCCATGTTTAGATATACATGCCATTCATGGTAAAACAAACCCGCTATTTTGCACCTAAATTAGCATTTGTGTAGGTAAACAAGCTAATTGTGTAGGTAAACAGCTAATCTATGTAGGTAAACAAGCTATCAGCAGTTCAAGAGCATTTCAGACATTTAAATTCATAGCCATAGCTCAAATAGCTATTTTGCCAAACAATCTTATAACTTTGTCACAGCACATAGCCTACAGCAATTTTGCCACAGCAGACAGCCCACAACTGCTTTGAATAAGTCATAACCTAACCAAACACCCCCCAAACAGTACAAGGTGTGTTTTAACTATTTTCTCCACCAACTTAATCCCAACTCTGGTGTATACATGATCAACGATAGGACATGGAATGCGAAGAGACGATCAGTGGATGATCGACACTTGATTACAAGATGAATCAATTATATATAAGGAGTGTCTATTTCTAAGTCAATTGAGAAATTATATTTTTAACTCGACGACCTTGGACGTTGATTCAATATCTAACGATCAATTAGATAGTTACACATTTTAGAAACTATGTGTAACTTTAGGTGTAGAAAATATACAACTAGACAGTTGCATATTTTTAGACCTAAAATTACGTATGTTTTTTATGCAACTGTGCAACTCGGTAAATCTATTAAACATAATACTCCCTCTGTTCTAGAATGTAAGGCATATTTTGTTTGATTAAGACAATAATTTAATCAATAATTATTCTATTAATATGTGGTTTATATGATACAAAGTCACAATCATAAGTATTGTTGAATACGAATCTAATGACACTAATTTTATATCACATATATCACATATTAATGGAGTAATTCTTGGTCAAACCCTTGTCTTAACCAAATAAAATATACCTTACATTTTAAGACGGAAGGAGTATAAAGCTACACTGAAGACCGTACGATTAGTGTACCAATAGAAGTTCTAAAGTTTACTTTTCTTAGTACTAACCCAACCAAACAGTGATTTAGACTAATCATTGCCGAGCACAAGATATAGATTAAGCCCATCTAGCTATTTAAGAATATAGCTAATCCGGCCAATTGTTTTCAACCTCAAACCAAACTCGACCCAACACGTATGCCAATTAACTCGATGGCTTAAAGGCATGCATTTCTTTCATGAATTGTGGAGATCGTCGGATCAATAAAAAGTTTCTTTTAAAAAATTTTCCTTTCATAAATGGCACCGGGGCAACTGCAACAATCAAGTTTGGATGTGTTGCTTCTTAAGAACATTCTCAATGCATTATATCTTAAGTTGTATCTTATTACATTAAATAACTGTTTAAATATAACCTTCTCAATGACTTGTATCTTAATGATGTCTTTAAAATGTTTTATTTATTATATTTAATAACCAGTACTATCATTTAAACTTTGTAGTATATTTGTGGCATAACTCTAGTATATAATAGTATAGATGTGAGCCATACAAAATCATTCAAGATTAAGAGACAGTTTTCCTCTCCCTCCTTTATAATTATCCCGCCTCATAAACTTTTTATCTAGGTAGCATAGATTAAGAGACAACTGAGTTGGAACATTAGGTCTGCTCTAATAAATGTAGCAGACTTTATGATTTATTTTCTGTGTGAGCGTGCGACCGAGGACGTTAACTGATGAGCAACGATGATTTAAGCCGATTTGGTCCGGGGAACAGCCACACGGGTCTTCTCGTCCAACTACAGACCAGGACCCGGACCAACTTAACCCTGTCCCGTTCATGGTCCCGAGATCCACATAAATTTACGCCACCCATGGCCACGGCTGTCACGGGGAACCCTCCAAGCAAAATAGAGAGAAATTAAGGAGCAGTACAGGGCAACATATATATATATATATATATATATATATATATATATATATATATATGTATGTATGTATGTATATATATATATATGAAGTGGCGAATGGAAAAGAAAAGGAAACTATATAGCGAGGATGTAACGTAATAGAGCTCACAAAACATTTGCAGCTTCACGTTGCATTAAGAGCATCTGCAGCGTTGGGTAAAAAGGGGGTCTTAGGGAATCTTTTTTCCCTAAGACCCCGTAGCAAACATTGTGGACAAAGGGGAGTAAGGAAAAATGTAACACTCGGTGCATAAATTGCTACCGGGTCATGAGAATAAAAAACATTATTTCCAAAAGCAACCGTTGGCCAAAAGAGCCGTTGCCGCCAACTCTGCATATACAGAACTCTACATATACACAATGCATCAACTGATTTAGCTCACATTTGAAACCTACACAACATGAATCATTCATCTTCTAGCTTCAACTCTTCTAGCTCCTCACCACCTGTACCTCCAGACTCAAGAAATAGACATTTTGCAAGCATTCCACCATCACATATCCCCATCAATTATCCACCCCAAGTTACCCAACACTTGCAGACTCCATATCCTCAGTATTTCAGCCCATATGGACCCTCGCCCTCAGCCCCCAACACTTCCAAGTTATCAGCAGTATGCAGCTCTTCTTCATGGTTCATATGAAGCCATCCAAGCACCTGTCCGTCTGTAATGTTTGGAGCAGATGGAGGCAGAAGGTCGTCGTCGCCGGTTGAAGATGTCAGCGGTTCAGGTTGGTCGTCTCCAGAACCTCCTTTACATCAAAGAGTTGAGATTATCAGTGCTGATGAATGGAGTGACACTAGTCCACCTGAAGAACAGCAAGAACAACAGAAAAGTTGTAGAAAATGGAGTGAACATGACAACAAGCTACTGATTAGTTCTTGGTTGAGTAACTCCAATGACCCCGTCGATGGAAACTCAAAGAAATGTGAGCAATATTGGAAAAGTATCGCAGCAGAGCGCAATAGCAACACTGATGTGAGAAGAACAGCTGCACAATGCAAAAGCCACTGGAAGAGTATGAATAAAAAGGTTGTTCAATTCAATGGTGTTGGAACAGAATGAATAACACCTACGTGAGTGGTCAATCTGATAACAGCTTGATGAAAAAGCAAAAGCTTTATACAAAGAAGAAACACGACATGAAGGCAAGGAAGGGCAAAACTTCACTCTGGGCTATTGGTGGGATCGGGTCAAGGGTCAACCAAAATGGGAAGAATTTATGACCAAGCGAACTTTAACATCAACAAGAGACTCAAGCTCAATGCATCGGGGACTTACACTTCATCTTCCAACCAAGAGAGTGAGGAGGGAAGCCCAGTTCCACTTCGTCGACCGGAAGGGCAGAAGACTGCGAAAGCTAGAAGAAAAGGGAAACAGAATCAGCTGTAGAGCCCTCTTCTATAGACTTACTGAAAAATAAGAGGATGAGACTTTACCATGATGCAACAACAAAGAGATCAAAAGCAATGGCAAAAATGGCAGATGCAACAAAAGATAAGGCAAAGGTAGAGATGTTGAATCAATATGTCATGATGATGTCCAAGGATACATCAAATTATGATGATGCTGAAAGAGAGCATCATGAAACTGTGATGGATTTTCTGAAAAAATGAGTTAAAGGTTAAAAAGTAGTTAACATGCAGTTAGTGAGAATGTATAATGTAATGTAATTTTAGCTATCCTTTGTACCAAGTATTTCAGATTGTAATGCAGTTTTAAATTACTTCAGATCGTAATGCAGTTTTAAATTACTTCAGATCGTAATGCAGTTTTAAATTACTTCAGTCCTTTGTGTACTTCAGATTATAATGCAGTTTTAGATTATATGAAAGTAGAAGAAAAGAATATATCTTTCCTGCCACTGACAACAGACTATGTTCAAGCCAAACAAATGCAGACAAATAAAGAAATGATAGCACTATAATAATTTGGAAAACTAGCCGTTGAAAAACTAGCCGTTGGAAAACTAGCCGTTATAAGCTTCCATGTTATATATAGAACTCTCCCAGCCCCAAGATCCCTAGTCACTCAAAACAAGTCCCTATTTCCATTCCAGCAAACAAATCAACACCGAAGATGTCTAGCCCCTCAAACCCTCAGCCCCAAGATGACTTCCATGAGCTCATGTGGGACTTCATCAACGACCCATTGCTGCTGAGATGGATGCTGAAATTGAAGATGAAATTGAAGCTGAAATTGAAGCTCATGAGGACAACTAGAACCAACGACCACCACGAAGGTACATAGACAGGGAAAGAGAGGCTGGAAACAATCGATTGGTAGCTGATTACTTTTGCAGCAACCCAGTGTTTACGGATGCCCAATTCCGTAGAAGGTTTCGGATGAGAAGACATCTCTTCGAGCATATTGTGCAAACCCTTAGTGAGTGGTCTCCATACTTTCGTCAAAGGATTGATGCTTTCGGCAAAACTGGTTTTTCACCTCTACAAAAATGTACAGCAGCTATCCGTGTGCTGGCCTATGGTGTCTCCGCAGATCTTTTTGATGATGCTTTGCGGATTGCTGAAAGCACAACAAATGAGTGTGTGACCATGTTTGTGAAGGGAATTAGCGAGAATTTTGGAGAAGAATATCTTAGAAGACCTAATGAAGAAGACACTAGACGGTTGCTGCACATAGGTGAAGCTCGAGGATTTCCTGGAATGCTGGGAAGTGTTGACTGCATGCATTGGCCATGGGAAAAATGCCCAGTTGCATGGAAAGGTCAATTTACTCGTGGTGATCAAGGAGTGCCGACAATAATGCTTGAAGCTGTTGCCTCATAAGATCTTTAGATATGGCATGCATTTTTTGATGTTGCTAGTTCTAATAATGATATCAATGTTTTGAACCAATCGCCATTGTTCACAAATGTGTTGCAAGGAAGAGCTCCGGCAGTTCAGTTCGAAGTGAATGGCAATCAATACAATATGGGATACTATCTAGCAGATGGCATCTATCCTGAATGGGCACATTTGTGAAAACAATCCCGCTACCCCAAACTAACAAAAACAAATTATTTGCAGAAAGGCAAGAAGGGGCAAGGAAAGATGTTGAAAGGGCGTTTGGAGTTTTGCAAGCTCGTTTTGCCATGTTGCGTGGCCCAGCACGTTACTGGAAGAAGGAAACACTTGCTGATATCATGTATGCACGTGTTATATTGCACAACATGATAGTAGAGGATGAGAGAGATGACTATGATGTGAGGTATGACCATGACTATGAGCAGGGACCTTCAATGCCATTGCAAAATGTTAGCCATGGACCAATTCATGGATTTGATATGGTCTTCGAACAAGAAAGAGCTATTCGAGACAGACCAATACATCGTCGTCTAAAGGTTGACTTAGTAGAGCACATATGGCAAAAATTTAGTGATGATCAACATTAGGACTCATTTATTCATCTTTAATTGCTTATGTTCATCACATATGTTACTTAATCCTATTTGTAATGTACTACCTAATTTAGTTCTTCATAATTATCTATGTAATATACGCATGTGTACTGGCTTATAAAATTAAAATTAGTTGTCTTCTTAATAAGGTGGTTCAAAATGCCATAATGCATGATTGAAGCTGAAATTTCCTCGATTTCCCGTCCACTAACAAAAAACGCGATATAATGAGATGCTGATACGTACTCATCAACCAAGCAAACACAGATTAATCTTCAATGGAGAAAGCATTCAGTTGCTAATTTCTAGCATTTTCACAAAAGCAGCTATGTATATCAGGTAAAACGCATGCAGAAATCACAGCCTTAAGATATCAGTAGCAAATCGGGAGGGGGGGAGGGGATGGCGAGTTGGGCAGCAAGCGGGCGTCAGGGACGGCGAGCAGGGTGGCATTGATCTCCTCCTGCGCGGATCTGGTCGGAGCTGAGCATCGGGGGCATCGGAGGCCATACAAACAAATATCAGAGCTCCAATTCATGAGATCGAAAGATCACATCGCATCTTTGTTGCAAATAAAGATGTGGTACATACCTGTGGTAGTCACCCTTCATCTTGAGGTAGAAGACCTTGGACTCCGCGGCGCCGGCGGAGGGCACGATGGTGGCAGTAGAGGAGGGCGAGGATGCCGTCGCAGATCTTGGCGAGCTCGGCCTCGATCTTGCCCCGGTAGGTGCGCTCGTCGGAGTTGGGTGTGGGGAGCAGCGGATCCGGAGACGGAGGGAGGCGAGGCGTTTGTGGGGGAGGAGGAGGAGGGGTTGTGGGGATTAGAGGAGGTCCTAGGGGCGCGTGGCGGTCAAGAGGAGCGGGCCGCGCGGTGCAGGGAGCGGTGCGGGTGGGGGCGTCGGAGGCGGCGAGCAGGGCGTCGGGGGCTCGCATCCTTTGGGATGACCCGCTGCGGATCTCGTCGGGGGCGAGCAGAGCAGGGAGAGATGGCGAGCAGAGTGTCTGGGGCGGCGCTCTCCTCCGGCTTGGATCTGGGTGGCGAGCGCGAGCAGAGCATCGGGGGCGGCGCTCTCCTCCGGCTTGGATCTGGGCAGGGAGAGATCGAGAGAGGGGATGAAGAGAGGAACCGTTGAGAAAAATCAGCCGTGGGCCCTACCAACCGGGTGCACACGTTGAAGCAAATTTGGCTGTTTAGACCCGGTCTGACGTGTGTGGCTTTAGACCCCTCTAGAGGGTGTTTACGCTGCAGATGCTCTAACTGAACTAACTCTTGGCCACCCTACCTCATAAAAGCAGCCAGATTCCCATTGTTTCAGAGCAGCAGCATTGCCGGATAACCCTATGGTAGCAGCTTATGCAAATTTAAGAAAACTAGTGTCTGTTCTTACCAACTATGAACGACAGTACTACCACAGCCTCACTGCCTAAAAAAATATTGCTTTCTCTTAAAAGGGCAAGGTAAAAATTCCTCATGGACAAAAAAGAGCACATCACTTTGTACAACACCAGGCCACTTTGCGATAATCTGTTCCAAAGGGAAAGGGTAAGGAAGTGTACTGACCATGCTTTTATAAGTCCCAAGCTTAGAGATGCACTTCTTAATTATGGGCCAAACATGCTTTCATTGTAAGAATTTGATGGCAAAGTACATAATAATAAATAAAAATGCATCTCCATGGTCCAGTTTTCCAAAGAAAATGCTCAATAATATCATATTAAATTTGTCGTTCACTCCTAACAGAGAGTAAGCACAAGAGTCACAACTCATACTAGCAAACTAACAGGTGCTACCTAACTTGTTAAGAGCCCAGGAGAATCTTTAAAACCTGGGAAAATGATAATTTTACATAGTTAACTAATGGAGCTTGATCTCCCCCTAAGCTTCCTTGCCAAGCTTGAGCTGTACAGCCATCATGTTATCTCCAAAAGCACCTGATAGTACTTTTCTAGCTTGAGCCGTTGAGACGCTCCAAGGTTTCTGCAATATGCCTCATCGACAGTCTCCGCTCAGGATTAGCCTGAACACAAGCAAGAGCGACTTTCAGTACTGCTATCATCTCATCTTCCCGTTCAGAGTCCCTGGCGAGGAAAGGATCGAGCACATCAGCAGATGGCTTCTTTTCTTCAATACAGAATTGGACCCATTGAACAAGGTCCATCTGCATAGTTTCCATGAGAACGACGGGCGATCTTCCAGTAATCATTTCGAGCAAGATTACACCATAGGAGTAGACATCCCATTTCTGTGATGGTTTCAGAGTTTTCAGTGCTTCTGGTGCTTGATAGCATGAACCTTTGCTCACAAGAGGGCTCACGGAGGCATCTGACTGCTGACTCTGAGCTTTTTCTAAACCAACTCGATCTGATTGCACGAAAGGTGATCCTCCTCCAGCAATGTTTGCGAGTCTCCCGAGGCCAAAATCTGAAATATATGGTTCCATGTCTGTTCCAAGAAGGACATTGTTTGGCCTCAAGTCCCCATGTACATACTTTTTTGGGCTAAATTCATGCAAGAAAGACATCCCCTTGGCGACTCCTTTCATAATCTTTAGACGTGCATCCCATGGCAATGGCGTGAATGTCATTGTCCCAGGTTTACCTGAAAGCAATAGCAAGTTACCAAAGCCGATCAGCAAAAGCATCACTAGGTTGAAAAAACCACGGATTACAGGCTGAGGATATACTCTAGTAAGTTTGCTCACTACAATGTCAGAAGGTCCAATCTTTTGAATGATGAGGAGAGCTATACAATAGAGTATGTACAAGTGCAATGCTAACAAAGATCCACATCAGAAAGAAATGAATCAAACTTCGCCAACTACTAGAATACAAATGATTTGGTAATGTATCAATTCAATTTATATGAAATCAATAACTGATCAAAGATCCTAGAGCAATAAAGAAGATGGTGTCAGTTGAATTCCTAGTATCAGTCTCTAAAACAAATAAAAATTTATATGCCAAAGGCAAACCTAATTAGTGTCGTGGTGCAGTAAATGATTATGTCATGATCCTGATCTACAAAATAGTATGACTGGACTATGAAATTTTCATTTGATTATTCTATGAAACAACAAATAACTGTTGAAGAATGATGTAGCATAGATATTACAGAGCTCAATTTAAATCCACAAACCAAGCGATGCATACCATGAATTGCTGCAGAGAGGCTGCCATTAGGGATGTAATCATATATCAGCAACTTTTCATCAAAAGACCAGTAGTAGGCCCTCAAGGTAACAATGTTGCGATGCCGGACCTTGCCAATAGCCTCCACCTCGGTCTGAAACTCCTTAAACCTCTGCATCCTCCCTCACCAAGCCGCCTCACCGCCATCGTGATCCCGTCCTCAAGAACCACCTTATACACAATCCCGATACCACTCTTCCCGAGCACAAATGCCGACGCCTTGAGCAGCTCATCAAGATCAAACTTCACTTGCCGATCCAATGCCACGAGGTCATACTGCTCTGCCTGCTCCGATGGCGTCTCAGGCTCGTCCCTGCTAAAAACACCAGCAATCCTTGCCGGACCTCGACCCTTTAGAGCCATTAGCCCCACCCTGTCCCTTCTCCTTGGGGGAAACCGCCCTCCAATAGCAGTAGAAGAACACCAGGGCAATGATCAAGATCCCCACCACATCACTCAGCACGATGGCCACAATGGCAACCTTCCCCAGCCCCTTGCTCCTCCCACTCCCATTACCCCCGGCACTGGCTGGCGCTGATTCCCCATCCTTCGGCACGAACGGGTTGGACGATGGTATGGTGTCCGGCGAGCACGGGTTCTTGAGCGGCGGCCCGCAGAGCCCCGGGTTGCCCATGAACGCTGTCGGCCCCGGTTCTCCAGCGCTCCATTCTGCGGAATTGGCCCGGACAAATTGTTATACGTGAGATCAATGTAGACCTTCTCCGGTAATTTCCCAAGACTCGCCGGAATCGCCCCGGAGAACTCATTGTGCGATAGGTCCACCGTCCCCTCGAGCCTGGACAGGTTCCCAAGATCATCCGGGATGGCACCCGAGAAGCGGTTGTAGGACAAATCGAGCCGCTCAAGCGCCGACAGCTCCCGGCCGAACCCCGGCGGTAGCGGGCCAGTGAGGTTGTTCCTGCCGAGCGCGAGCGTGCGGAGGCGCCTACATTTCAAGATCGACCCGGGGAGGGAGCCGTTGAGGGAATTGGAGGAGAGGTCCAAGATTTGGAGGAAGGGGAGATCCCCAAGCTCCTGGGGAACGGGGCCGTAGAGCTCGTTCTCGTAGAGGACGAGGCTCTGGAGCGCCGCGGCGCCGGCGAGGAGCGCTGGCGGGAGGGGGCCGAAGAGGCGGTTGCTGCGGAGGTTGAGGTGGCGGAGGGAGGCCGGGAGCGCGGAGGCCGGAAAGGAGGCGACGAGTCCCTTCCTGGGAAGTGAGAGCGCGACGACACGTCGGGTGTGGGTGCCGGCACCGGCGCCGTCGCAGGCGACGCCGTTCCAGGCGCAGGGGTCGGCGGCGGAGGCGTTCCAGTCGGCGAGGGCCCCCATGGGGTCCCGTAGGACGGCGGCCTTGAAGGCGAGCAGTGCCTGGCCGTCGGCGGTGAGCGCGTTGGTGGCGGCGGGGAGGGCGAGGAGGAGGAGCAGGAAGAGCGGGAGCACGGTGGCCATGGGAAGAATGTGCGGCGTGGGGACTGGCCGACTTGGGGACTCAGCTCAAAGGTGGGGTTTTTGTAGTCTCGGTATATTTCTCAAGATCAAAGCAAGCACTCATCAGAACTGGATTTCTTTTTCTTCCTAAAAAAAAGAACTGCATTTCTTTTGTGCTTCATTTTTAATTGGTTTCCTGCCAGAATCCTCCTAACTACGTTTCGATATTCTATTCCGGTATGGACCTCGAGAGGTGTGCAGGACTTCAGAGCGCAGTTTCTTTGTCGGCATCTCATTATCTCTGTGTTTTCCTTTTAGTAAACCCTACGGCCCGGCATCCCAATTCGTAACTCCCGTCGGCCTAGCGCGGAGCCATCCGATCCAGACTAATCATCTAACGGTGTTTAGTTATCTATATAATCCCTCGTCGCTGATGTAATGAAAAGCCACCGCCGCCTCTTTCTTCTCTATTGCACCGTTGGACTCTCCCCAACTCGGGTCGCCTCACAGCTGGACCCGGTACTCTCCGCCGCTGCATCAATGCCGCCTCCACCGGATCGGTCGCTGCCCCTCCGGACCCGAGCTCCGCTACCTCTGCCCCGGCGCCCCGAGCCCCACCGAGTGCCGCCCTCGTCGGCTTCTTCCCGCGCTGGCGTCGGACCAAGCCGCCACCGTCGCGAGCTCCTCCGCCTCTCCTGCCGGTTCCCTTCCCGCCAAGCGCTACCGCCACGCCCGTCGCCCGCGGCAGCCTCGTCTTCCCCGACAACGAGAACGGCGACGCCACCAGGACCCGTGCGCCTCGTCGCCCCGCTGGAGCCTTCCTCAAATCCGGCGTGCCAAGCTCGCCTTTCCACGCGTCAAGCTACCAGCGAAGTCTCCCCCACCAAGTCTTCCTCCACCGGCTGTTCTCCTCTTCCCCGAGCTCGAGCACCGCCGTGACCAGTGCCCAGTGCCGAGAAACTCGCCACCATCCTCTTCAGCAACTCCATGCCCAAGTCCGCCCTCGCACGCATCACCGAGAACACCTAGATGAAACATTTTTTTATTGTATAGGAAGCATTTTTTTGTTGTATAGGAAACAAAATAACTAGATGAAAGAAACCAATTAAACCAATTTTGTTTCTGTAAAATCAGATCTATGACGTGTGTTGCATTGGTTCAACAAGTTTGTTGCCCATGTCTTAACTATATGTTTCTGTATGACAACACAATGTTTCCACGCATATCTACTCTGGCGAATCCAATCGTCAATTAAACCAATTAAATTCACAGTTTGTTCCCTAAGTTTTCGGGATCAGTTTCCTTAAAAATCGGATCTATGATGTTTCCTTAAAATTGGATTTACAACGTGCGTTTCCATTGTTGTATTGGTTCGAAAATTTTGTTGCGCAAGGTTTAGTAAAGTGTTTCCCTCTCGCTATACAAATGTTTCCATGTTGCATTAATAGAAGAAGCCCAAACTACGTATTGCATGCAGACAGTTATCCATGTTTCATGTTGTCCGTACATTTATTTCCTATAGTCACTAAAATTGTTTCCCGTAAATTTAGCTAATCATGTTTATTGCTAATCTTGCCGTCACATCCGACGACTGTGACCTATGCCGATGGAATGCACATATCGGCATGCCGATTTGTAGCACTCGCCTTTCTTTTCTGAGGGATCACTAATCTCAGGCCTTGTTTGCTTCAAAGGATTTGCATAGGATTTTCAAAGGATTCAATTTCATAGGAAAATTCCTTTGATGCATGTTCAGTTTGCAGGAATGAAGACTATATGATTTTTTCCTTTGGATCAGTTCGTGTACAATTCCACAGGAATTTTTCCATTGGATTGGACCTCATGGAAAAAATCCTGGTGGGAAATGGAAGCGCGCGTGTGTTCGGTTGCGCCAAAAACGTGATTTCCCGTGTCTTTCCTATGGTGTTACCTAACACACTTTTATATCAATTCTTGTGTTTTGCAATTTCATAGGATTCAAGGGGATGTGGAACTCTAATTATCTATTTTTTCTATTCCTATATTCTAAAATCCTTTGAACCAAAGAGGGCCTCAGTGCTTGAGAACCAACAAATGGGTAGGTAGTTTGAGGACCTAGCCTTCGGAAGAAAAAAAACGTATTTTGAGGACCCGTTTCTACTGTGATGTGATAGAAAAACTGATTTGTAGTTGATCAGATATAATCGGATGAAAAGCCTTCGGGACATAGGTGGCCTTATTGAGAACCACTGGTGTCATCACATTTTCTCAGTAACATCCTAAATTTTCCGATCCGTGCCTCTGCCGAATCACGCCTTCCCTGACCTTTCACCGTTGAAACTATGCATCTTCGACTTCGGCAAGTTTTCTTGTTATGCTCGTGGGGTTTCTGCTGTCAGGTTTGACCTTCCTCGATTAGGTTAGAGTCATCGTCGAGCTCATCGCCCGTCGTTATTGGGCCTAGTCTTCCCAAATTTGGTGAGAAACGTCATAGAGCAATTGCCACGCTTTATCCCAATCTTCATCAGCTACCTACATTATCATTTCCATCCGTTCTCGTCATGCCCTACCCTGCTTGCCATGATCTCTACCGACCTCGTCCTCCCTGCTTGTGCACTCCTTGTCGTCACCGTCCTTGTGGGACAAAAATCCACATTTGGTCCCCTGTCACCGTTCAATACCAAAAACTAGCCCCGCCCCGTGAGAAAACAGGAAAACAACCACCTGTCGCATGGGGGACCCGCGAACCCTACATACCGCACGTCAGACGCGCGGCATGCAAGTGGGGCCCGTGGCCCTACCCCGCCGTCCACCCACTTTGTGAGCCACGCCTACCACAGGTGGGTCCCGCGGCACCCACGTGCTGCAAGTCCAGCCCGCACCCCAGGGCGATGCGCTGCCTGGCTACCTGCAGCCTACCGCGGATTGCACCCGTGCGCATGGGTGCGCGTGCGCTGCTACTTCTTCTCAGGTGGGGCCCACTGCAAGTGCTGCCATCCCTTAAAATCCACGCTAAACTACTTTTTATGCGGTATTCCTTTCTTTTGCACACTGTTCCTTTCAAAATCAACGTATTCTATCTCAGAATCCGTGCCGAGAATCCCACAGTGGCACTTTCAGCTTGGGTTTAGCTCTTCGTGCGTGAAATTTTGACACTATTGCGACTAGACCCGGTAGTGTCTTATCGTGTTGGAACTGTTGAAACATCCGAGACCAGTCCTTTTTAAACCCAAGCGTTGTGCAGCTCACTCTCACCATCCCATTTGTTGCATGTACCTCTCCCATTCTCGTGCTTCCCATGTCAACAACAAAGAAGAACAATGAGAAAGAACGAGCGAAGTTGAGACTTTAGGAAGATTTTTGTAGGCTTTGGAGCTGAAATCAGAGGTTGCAGTAGTTGAAGGAAAAAAAGATCAAGTCAATATGTACAAGTAGAGGTAAGAAAAATTACATGCAAGTTGCCGATTAGTTGTTTGGTTAGTCTGAAATCAGCATATTATAATTATTTTCTTTGCTATACATCATATATGTAAATGATGTTTTTGGTTATTTTCTAGGACTGAAAATATAAATTAGTAGAATTGCTAGTATGTAACTTATGGTGGTAAAAAAATTTAACACAATCTTGTTGTGAGGAACAATTGATATGATGATGAGGATGTTGAGTTTAATTTTTGGAAAAATAATAATTATGTTACTGAAGTTATCTTTATTAGTATTGGTAGTCATCATATTTTTATATTGAAAAAATGAGTTAAATAGCAAATAATTAGCAAGTGGTATGCAGTGTTTAGCATGTTTGTACGGTGCTATAATTTATGATAACAATGTGTTATTTATAATATAGTGACCGGAGTACATATAATGATGGCTTGAAGGGTGAATTGTGGATCATATTTGTGCTGCAATTGCAAGATTCGTTGATTATACAATGAACACACCGTTTAAGGTAATGAAATTTCACATGCAAATAATTATGTACGTACACTGTTATGTTTTAATACGTGCATTTATAAATAATGTTAAACTGTTAAACATATTTGTACGTTCACAAAAATTTATTATGGTCTAAACTGGGAAAAATAATGTCAGAAGTCTAAAACATAAAATATTATATTAAATAACTTTTTATGCGATGCAAAATTTAGAAATATTGGAGTAAAGAATTACGTTTCATAATACGGATAAAAAGGACACACAAATAACAACTCATCTTTATAGCTAACATAGTAATCATTTTTGTAATTATCAAAAAAATAATTCATGGATGCAGATCATGTTAGGCTTGAGAACGTACAAAAAATATGAATATTAGTAGTGAGTTTTTTTAAGTATTATTCTTGTATATCTTATGAGATTATATTATTACTAGATTTATTTTTGGTAGTACATGATATGAAAATGGGAATAATATATTATATCTTTTTCATGCATACGTAGGTACAATGAATGAATTGTTAGTGTTTTACGGAGGCAACATAATACAGGACGGGCCTTGCGGGCTCGATCTGTCACAATGCCAATTTAAAGTAGCACGAATAGAAGGCTTGACGAAGATTAGTATGTTGGACCTGAGAAGGTGGATACGCCGGGAGTTTGATCGGGAGACAGCGTGTAAAAAGCTTGTCATTGAGGCAGTCACATGTAGGGGTCACACTGAAGGGTCATCAGACCCCTTGTGGGAGCTACACAAGGTCACTGACAATATGTCATGGGCTGGGTACATGATGCTTGTTAGCACTCCCGGAGCCGCGATGTATGGTGGCCCAATGGTGTATGTTCAATTTGTTGATCATGATGAATGCTGTAATGTAGTTGTTGAGTTACAAGTTGCGTCCACAGATGGACATCGTGAAATAGTGCTGGCGGCAAGGGAGGACAACCCCATGCATGATGAAGAAGGACAATTAGTCAGTAACGAAGATGCAGGTCTATTTTGGTCTGCTCGTGTAGACTTATTCGAAGTCTTACAAAGCATGTCTAACGAGCTCGATTCGGATGAAGAGGGTGACGAAGAATCCGATGGTAGCGAGGAGGATGGAGGTGACACTAGAGGTGGTGCTCAAAGAGTTATTGTAGAAGAAATGGATGAATTGGCAATACAGAGCCTTGTGATCTGACGTGACGTCAATTCACGTTGGGGTTTTGATGAGAACACTCTCATGGTTGGCTAGTGTTTTCCAACCAAGCAGGCCGCGAAGGCCGCCAGTACTAAATATGCTGTCTCTATAAGTCGTGAGTACAAATCAAAAAGGTCAAATCCTGAATATCTGAAGGTTGTGTGCACACAACCTAATTGTCCAGTAAGAATCCATGCAAACCGGCACGTGGGCCTATCTAGGGATTTTGAGATAAGAGTCTTGATACATCACACATGTGAGCTATCTAAGCCATTGACAAAGCACCGTAATGTGAGTGCTGCATATGTGACTGAAAATGTGTACCACCTAGTGTCACAAGATATCTCAGTGGGGCCAAAAGGCATTAATGGCAACCGTGATTGATGAAGTAGGTTTTTCGGTCGGTTACAGCATGGTCAGACATGCCTGAAAGAGCATCTAGGCCCCAAGTTGATTTTGATGGTTAATGGCAACTCAAACTGGAATCTAACGTTTACATTGAGTGTAGGCAGATTAGTAGGTTCCAGGAAGAAGGGTCATCAGGGAAAGGATGACCACCAAAAAGGGTACAAGGGTGGTTTCCAGGACTAAGGAATGGCTGTGCTAGGCAGCTGTGCCACAGCTGTGAAGAAGCCGGTGCTGTGCAAGGAGTTGCAAGCAAGGTGATGGTGGCTTGATGCGTCAAGGGCCGTGACTGCAGTTGGTGGGCAGGTAAAACCTAGATTTGCTAGTTTCCTTGAGTCCATAGGAAAGACCCGTACTATCAAGAGGGATGATGTAGTAATGATCTGTGGAGGTTCTAGTTGCTCAATGCTTAGGATGTTGGACAGTGGCACTAATGCGTTGAGGTTAGTGGCCGTATGTCAACAGTTTTGCACAAGTGTGAAAATGGTTTTGTGCTTGCACTCTGTAGTGCTAGCAGTAGAAAACCCTAGGGGTTAGAGTCACCGATGTGACACAGCTGTGTCACAGGTGGTCTAGCGCTCTGTGACTCAGGTACATCTCTGTACTAGGGGAGAGCTTGTAAACACTAAGGGACCTGCGCTGCGATGGCTTGTCTGCTGAGTCGGAGGGCTGTCGGAGGTTCTCTCCTTATTAGGTTTCAGAGAGTATTGTATGCTGAGGGCATGTCGTGTGCCAGGACCGGGCTGAGTAGTACTGTTACGTCAGTTAAGGGTTCACCTGTGTCAGCCTCCGGTGACACAGGTGTCGGTCTGCCCGAGCCGGTTATAGGTTGGGCGTAGTGTGTAGCTGTGTCACCGGTGCCTATCACCGGTGGTTCACTTAATCCTACGTAGCAACAGTGTAACGGTCGGGTTCCTGTGAACCCTATATATAGGGGACCAGGGGAGGTCTTAGACCTCAACCAATCAACCTTTGCCAATCCAGTGAATCATATTCAAACCGTTCAAAGCCTCTTCCCACCGAAAAAAAGCCAAAGTTTCCTAAGTGTCAGTTCGGGTGAGTTAGAGTTCTTGAGCAAAGAGCATTGGTTCCTCCAAGAGTTGTTGCTGCTGAATCTGTTACTCTTGGAGTGTCTACTCCTAGACGGGTGTAGGAGTCACTGGTATCACCCAAACTTGTGTGGGTTGAACCAGGCATTTGTGAAGGTGAATCGAAGTCTACCTGCTGCAAGCAAAAGGACTTTCACAAGCAAAGGAAGAGGCCTGAACGTCAGGTACTCGGAGAACAAGCATGATTTGGTGCTGGCGATCTCTTCGGAGTAGCCTCTCCAACGGAGACGTACCACTCTGTGAAGAGCTGGAAACTTCGGTGAAAAACACACTGTCTCCTTGAGTACTTTACTGTATTGTCTTTAGCTTCCTGCTTGCTTGCTTGCTTGTGAGATCTTAGACTTATTCTGTTCATCTGTTATAGATCTCCTTTATACCTGTGTTTCATTAGCTGTGTCTCAGTTGCTATATATCTTATCTCACATCTGAGTCAGTTACCTGTTACACAGGCACATTGATTGCTCATCATTTACTAAGTCCTTAGAACACCTGTGTTAGGCACCTATGTGATAGCTGCATGCTAATTTACACACTATCTGTTGCCTGTGTCACTCACCTGTCACACAGCTAGCTAACCCTGGTTCCTGTTTAAGGCTTAACCTGTTCAATCAAATTAAAAGAAGTAATTTTTGTTAGCTTCCTATTCACCCCCCTCTAGTCGGCACCTTCGGTCCTTTCAATGCCAAACAGAAGATGATCGAGAGGATGTTCGAAACATTCGAGTAGGGGTATAATTTTGTCCCTAGGTTGCTGCATCAGATAGCAGAAGCTAACACTGGCACTTACATAAACAAGTTTGACAGGCCACACCCTGATGGGGTTACCTGGTCGGTTCATACTTGATTGTGTATTCTGGGCCATCAGTCAAACCATCGAGGCATTCAAGTACTGTCGTCCCGTGCTATCAATGTATGGTACCTTCCTCACGGGAAAGTACAAGGGGACATTATTAAATGCGATGGCAGCCAATGCAAATGATCAAGTGCTTCCAGTTGCATATGCAATCGTTGAGAACGAGAACTCAGATAGCTGGCTATGGTTCCTCATATATCTAAAGTTGTCAATTGTCAGAGATATTCCTCATGTATGCCTCATTATCGATCGCAATGCTAGGCTTTTAAATGCAATTAACACAATCAAGAATACAATTGTTGACGAGTACAGATGGAGAGATCTTGGATCCAGGTGGTGCATGTGGTATCTAGCAGCCAGTTTCTTTGGAAAGTTCCGAAGTAAGGAACTGATGAAGAATTTCAAGAAGATGTGCATGCAGAATCAGTTGCGGAAGTCCAAGAGATTTGGACATTATTAGAGAGTGCAACAGCCTATTACAGTGGGGAAGCTCAGGTAGAAGGTGAACAGCTAGTGCATCCCTGTGCTGGGCCCACTAGAAGAGTTCGGACTCTCTCGGAGTGGGTCAGCAAGCACACTCCCGAGATGGAGAAGTAGGCGTTGGTTCATGACACAGAGGGCCAAAGGTATGGCATAATAACAACAAACATGTCAGAAGGTTACTAAAAGGTGTGCGGTGCCTCCCTATCACTGTCATCATTGATGAATCATGATTCTGAACTGTTAGTTACTTTGATAATAGATCCAGGGCTGCAAAAGATAACATGGAGAAAGGTAAGCAATGGTCGGAAGTCATGCAGAGATACATGGACATGAAAATTTTAAAAAAATCTTAGAAGCATGACATTCGAGTAGTTGATTCATTTAGGGAGGTCCATTTAGTCAGGTATGTAATGTTACATTTTTTAAGTTATGCGCTGCAATTGTACCTTAAATTAATTTTGCAATAATAATTCCATATTTTTGTAGACAATGGACCACAATGATTCGCCATTGGACGATGGTACTTTTGCTGTCCAGACCCCATGAATGCAACCTACAATTCGGTACCAGTCCCTAGTTGGAGGAGGAGGTTACGAGGTTGGTTCGTCCCACGACCCAGGCAGCGATTGGGTACAAAATTTATTTAGACATCATGAGATTGATCATAGCCAGATTCCTATTCAACCAGAACCTACTCAGGAGACTCAGGACACTCCCCAACAGCCTTCGGACAAACCCGATGCCGCACGAACAATTCACTTTCTCCTCAGATCACATGCCGCCTAGACACGAGGGAAAGAAGTCATTGATTGGTCACCCTATTTAGTTGTTTCACATAGTTGGACTACTCTACTTTGTTGTTTGCACTACTCCCATCAAGTAATAAGACCTTTTATTCGATTTTAGAGTCTGATACAATAAAATTATTAAACAAGGGCAGGCAGTGCAATCACTACATTAGGCAATACAAGAGTCTATTCGAGGCACTTCGGATATTTCCCCTTCTGCATATGACTTGTGTGAGCTTCTTGTCCTTCTCCCTTTGAGCGACGTGCCACCTCACGCTTCCTCACTCTATTTGCCTTACGAGCCTCCGCAGAGCGGCGTTTCGCCTCCTTCTTTTCGTTCTATTGTGCCTCTTGCCAACGCTTTTTCTTCTCCTCTCCTCTGATTCGTGCATGCGGCATGCAAACACTTCCCACCTCCACGGCATCTCACGCATTAGTTGTTCCTCATCTTCTTTCGATTGGGCGCTATCTACCCACTATTTATAGTCACATAACGGTGGGGGAGAATGCATGCAAGTTAAGATAATATTTGTGATGTGTGATAAACTTTGGCATGTTCTAAGAAATACAGGTATGTGCGACTTTTACCCGTGGATGACGGTCGTAAAGGCCAATGTCGCGGGGATTTCGCGGCAATATACATTTTGGTGGATTCGGGGGCGCGAGTAGATGATCTAGACGGGTTCACACGAGGAGAATTTACCCAGGTTCAGGCCCTCTGTGGAAGAGGTAATACCCTACTCCTGCTAGATGCTTGATCTTATCTTGTATGAAGGATTTTATAGTGGAAGAGTAGCACGAAGTGCGTACAAGAATGGGAAAAATAAGAAGCCTACTAATCGGCCAATAACCAACTGTCCCCCTACCAGGGGCCCTAGCCTCGCCTTATATAGGGCTGACGAGGCTGGAGTCTACAACTACCGAGTCGGTTAGTGTCGGAGTATTATTCCGGCAATACTGAATATGGGGCGG
>JAGXJF010001160.1:0-108012 GCA_019208055.1 Stipa capillata
AAAAAGCTCTAAAAATCAGGATGTTACACTACAGTACCAGAACAGTACCAAAGATGATTTAATAATAATATTAAATCTGAACACTAATTAATTAGGGCAATTGCTAGCATTTCTAGTGTAACAATTATGTAGAAAATAATAATTAACATCAATAAACTATGCAAATGGGTCAACATGATATAATACCAATACCAAAGACATTTCATGTTTACAAGTGTTCTGGAAATGTATTTTAAATAATTAAAACTATTATTCTAAGCATGAAAACTACACTAAAAACATGGCAAAACGTTATTTAATCATGCTAAATGGGTTCTCATGACTTTACATCATTCACATAACATAACATGATTTATTGGGTACTGGACATGAATTTTTAATAGCTAAAACACATTTATAAAGGCACTATTACTAAAAACAGGATTTAAATATCAATTTTAAATGGATCTAGAACACATCCTGATTTTTATAGCTCAAACCATTGCAGGAAAAATATTTTGGTTCACATGATAAATTAGTTTTAAGGTTCTCTGATCCTAGGCAAAAATTGGATATAAATAACAGGGAGCATTTCTATTTTTAATAATTAAAACAGAGCTTAATTTAATTCTAGGAAATTCTACACAAGTCCAAACATTATGAAAATTTACAGAAGTGCTCCTTAGCATACTAGTAATCTACAGAAAAAATAACCTCAAAATAATCATCCAGGATCAAGTTATTTCAGAATTTGGTCAAATTTCATCCAAATTAGAATATAATTCAAAATCTAGCGGTCGGATTAAAAATCCGATTGCACCATTGGACTCGTGGGGTTCTAACAATTTCATTTTACTCCTAAAATCGAAGATCGGACCTAGTTACATGGATCCAAAATTTGGACGGAGGGTAGGACCAAAGGGCTACTATACATGTGCTACAGTACCACGAGCTACTGTAGCAGAGGGCAAAGCAGTAGAGAAATCAAGGATTAATGGCTGCGCACATGGATGAATATTGACCCAAAATTGGTGGAGGGGAAAGATCTAGAGGTTGTTGGGAGTCTACCTCGGAGAGGGGTTGGAGAGAGGCTCACTGTGGGTGAAGAAACGGAATAGAGAAGGAGTTCGCCGGAGTTGAGGAAGAACTCGCGGTACGGTCGATGTACAGGAAGAAGCTCCTGAGTTCTTGCGGTAGGAGATGCGCGTCGGCGTGGGGAAGCTCCAACAGCAACCGCTCGGGTGGAGGTGCGTCGTGGTCGTCGGAATTGCTCGTCGGAGTTCCGCCGGAGTTGAGGAAGAAGAAGAGGTGGAGGAGGGAAAATTTGGGTGAAGAAACAAAGGGGAAAATGCATGGGAGAAGGGGCTTTTTATAGGAGAAATGGGGGAGATGAAGAGGCAACGCACCAATTAGTGTGCTAATTACCGGAATTAAAACGGCAAACGCCGGAATTGAAATCGCAGAGAAAAATGGCCGGCGGCGCGGCGTAACGTGCGCGTGCGCTCGCGCTGGCAGCCGAGGCAGCCAAGGCAGCCAAGGCCTGGCTTGGCCGGCCTGCCTAGGCAACCCAGGCGCGGCCTGGCGGGCAGGGGAGGTGGCTGCCCTAGCACCGGCCCAGCCGAGCGGCCTGGCAAGGCCCAGCCGGGCGGCCTGGCAGCCGGCCCAGGCGGCAGGCGAGGCAGGCCTCGGCCGGCCCAAAGGAAGGGCGGCCTGGCCGGGTGGGCCGGCCCAAGCGGGGAGGTGGGAGGTGGCCAGCCGGGGCAGACTGGGCCACCGGGCGGCAGGGAAGGCTGGGCTTCGGCCCGAGCGGGCCCGAGAGGCACAGAAAGCGGGCCTTTGGCCCAGTTGGATCAAAAATAAAATAAAAACTATTTTTGAATAAAAATAAATGTAGAAAATTCAAATAGGACTTTAAAAATACCAAATGGCTTCCAAAAATTCTCAGAAAATTCCATAAAATCAATTTGACCATGGGGAACTCAACAAAAATACTTTTGGGGCAAAATTTCAAATGATGATCCACTGAAAATTCAAAAACAACACTTATTGCTCTCAAATTAATTCAAAACCTTGAATTAATTTGAAATAAAATCCAAATAATATACATATAGGTTTATTACATAGTTGCACATCCTCTTCTATTAAAAAAAATTTCAAGCCCGAAAAATTCGAGGATGTTACACAACGGATATGAACAATAAGCTAGACTTGCCTGGTAACGGATAGGTAGTGGAGTTCGACTGGTCTGCTTGTTGAACTCCGGCTTCTGACAAAGAAAAAGATAAAGTCTGATAAGGACTTGTTCCAGAAAATTGCAAGTATGAATGCAATGACATGGCAATGCATGCATGAAAGAATGTATGTGCATTAAAAATTGCTCTAAGGAATTTAGACATAAGTCTCTTAGACATTCTTCGAAAGATTTAGAATCACTTAAAGAAATAACCAAGATTTAGTTATTTTCAAGGGTCACATAATAACATTAATCAACCCAATATTTGATTTACTTGAAGTTTGATACTTTTACTCAATCTTCTTTTAATTGACTAAAGAAATTAAGTCACAATCTTAAGAAACTAATTTAGGGTTTAATCTTCATTTCTAAAGAAGAAATATATTTAACTCAATTAACACAATCTACAATTTTCAGTAGACTTTACTTCCTTTCTAAAAGTATTATTTTAAGTTAAGAAATTTATTTCAACTTACTCTCCTATATACATATACATCTACATCTATTTTCATTCCTTTACTTCTGTTCATTGTCTGTTTTAAGGAAATAGTAGAATTTATTTTTAAATCATCATTTCATTCATTTTCATTTTCATCATTTTTTTAAAGAATAACTCTTTCCAGCCGGCCTGCCAGTCATTGGTCGACCCATTAGGCCCACTCCGGTGCCTCCTTTCTTCCCCTAGCATGCGCACACGCACGGGAGAAATTCCCCCTTCACGTCGCCGCCTTCTCTCGGTCTTGCCGCCGCTGCCTTCCAAAGTTCGCCGCCTCTTCATTTCTCCCACCGGTCTCCTCTAGCTCCTCTCTCCCCTGTGCCGCCGTCTTCATCCCCTCTTGGCCTAGCGCCTCTTTCTCTCTCCCCTCGGCGCCGCCGCCTTGGGCAGATGCCCCATCGCGCGTGCCTCGGCAGCCTCGATCGCTCCCCTCGTCGTCAGCCTCGGCCCTCCGGTTTGAGCTCCTCCCGAGCATATCCGCGCCGCCTTGTGGGTCTTGCCTCGGGCTCGGGCTCACACCTCCTCCGGTCCACCTTGATGCAGACGCCACTTAGGTGTCGCCGACTTCCCGTCGCTGATGCCTCACCTTGGACACCACCGTCGCTGGACGGCACGGAGTTGACTGCCGTCGCAACTGCGCTGGTGGCGTCACCTCAAGGTTCTTCCTCTCCCCTTTTCTCCTTTATTTCTTCAATCCTAGGGTTCCTTTGTATTTGGTCCAGTTATTCCCTTGCTAAAACATGGTCCGATTTGAGCTTGGTTAAGGCTTGAGGTAAAACGTGATGATTCAGGAATCACCTATAGGTACTATTACCTTTTCTAATTGCTATCGATGACTGGTATTTGGAATTGATGAGGCTACTGATTCATGTGTTCTAGTGATTAACTAAAATTGATATCGGGTTGAAATTTTGTGCTGTGCATATGTGATTCCTTATTCTTAATTAATTGATCCAATGATCATACTACTTGGCCTTTTTAAACTTGATAAGAACAATACTGCACTCGGTCTTAGCCTCTTTTTACTGGTTCCATATGTGCTTTGAATTCGTCAAATTAATGAACAGGCACTATACTTGGTTTCTTGTTAGGTAGATGATGTTCAACATTTGAAGCACTTGCTTATGTGTGACATATGTGCTTTATGCACCGATGAGAACATATACTACTTGATTTTATTTACTTTGTCTTCTGCACATACATATATATTGATTATTTGACTGAAGAACAGATGTTATCCTTTGATTCTTATCTTGCTGATGATTGAGGTTCTGTCTAAAACTGATATGAACAGATATGGCACTTGGTTTTAGTTCCTTTTATCTCTATATATAGATGATTATACCTACTAGCTTGGCTTGTTAAAGAACAAATACTAGCTTGATTTTGGCTCTCTGCTTTCTCCATTTCCTATACCCAAGTTAGTTTATTAACTGAGAAGAACAGATACTTTTATTAACTGAGAAGAACAGATACTTATCTTGAACTAGTCTAACTCTATGATGATTTCTTCAACTGAGAAGAACTTAAAGAAAGGTATAATTGGTAAGAACAGATGCTGCCTAGCAGCTGCCTTGATATATTATGATGTTTTTCTGAGACAACTTGAGAAAGGTGAATAAGAAATCTGATAAGAACAGATTACTACCAATGCTGCCTAAGGAAAACCCAATGACGAAAACTAAATCGAGGGTCCCTAATTATCATGCTAAATGCATGTGTATACAGGGTTATGGTGCTTTTGATGATTCTTATCTTGTCTCGGCTTGGACATACAAGAGGAAGCTAGGCTCCTTTGGTCTGTTGGACCTGCTCCTATGCTTGTTAATGGTCTTCTCTCCTTCTCCTCCTAAGATCCTGGTGGCCTTCTCCTCCTAAAAGTTTTACTGTTCTTGGTGAGCTTAAGGTCTCCTTTAGCTTGGTGGTCTCTTCCCTTGCTACTCTTTGTTCTCTGAGAGGATGGTTGTCTTGGATGATTAGTATTGTGGTACTGCTCAATTTGGTTGCCTTGTCTGGCTTTCTACAGGAGTCTTCATATAGCCTTCTCTAAGGTTGTTTGGTGGCACATTTTCTGCCACCTCCTGCTTGCACTATGAGTTGTTGATTTACTTGAGCTCAACTTGCAGACTAAACTACCTTGAGCTAAATATCTTCCTGTTGGATAATTCACTCGATGGCTGTGCTGCCTTTGGCCGATGGATAAATTTTGCTATGGACTATTGTCTTATCTAGTTATTGATCTTTATCTCTTCACTGATTTTGTGAACTAAAGCTTTTCAAAACAAAAAAATGGAGGCAATTGTAGTATAGGAAAAATAAAATATATTTTCCTACTTCTCACCTCTTTTCCCTATTATAAGTATATACTATATTTGTCCAACGAGGGTCTTAGCCACATGGTCCTCGGACATTTTCGAAAGCAAAATTGTTTTCTAACTATTTTCAAAACTAAAATTTATTTAGGTCCACCTTGGCACTATTTTGCCCCCACAATTAAAACCTGCAGATATTGGCAGAACTGTGCCGGTGGAACCACATATTTTCCAAAACCTTATTTTCGAAAATCTTTACCTCCTACAGTAATAGCGTAATCATAATAGCCTCGAGTATATATACTCGACGACTTCGGATATCGCCAACATTTCTGAAGATTCCCCCTTTGACTCTCGATGCTTCACTACGGCTCAGAGACTCGAAGATTAGGGTTAGTATTAATGTATAGGTAAAAATTTCATCATGTAATTTTTCTTTCTTCTTCTTTATTTATTTGGTAATCATTTATTATTGAACTAAGATAACTGTATCACATATTTAATTAATAAAATTTCAATTTCCATTGTATGAGCATGTGTATGACATATTTGAGATGAATGCCATGAATGAGAGAAAATGCACAGTACAACTTCCCCCCTTTCTAACCTAACTCTCGGCGTATCTCGATAGAATTGGGTCAACTCAGCAACGCGAGTTGATCTGACTTCCACATCACGCCTCTTTCGACTAACTCAAAACTAGGGTTCTCACAAAAACTATTTGTGATATGGTCAAGGAGGTATTACAGACGATTCTTAACGAGAACCACACTAGTTACTCTATGCCAAAAATATATTCCGAACAATTTGGTGGCCTCTTGCCATAATGGTCAATGATGACTAATGCGGATTAGTCTATGGAAACATTGTAAGGGTCTGGGTAGGAGGAAAAATGGTAAGGACTGAGATTGTGAGAAAATCGTACCAGTTCTTGTACCACTTGTATGGCTTGTTTTAGACTGAGCTGAATAAGTTTTGAATCTTTAGGAACATAGAAATAGTAGTGCAAATAGATAGAGATGTCTGGCTTGAACAAAACCGGGATAGTAGGTCACTTGTTAAGACGTCGGGTATCGACATTGATTGGATGATACGTTATGTGTGCCACCAGATAGTTGGATAATTCTTGTCATGTAGACATGCCGACGGTCAGCTAGATAGTTATGACCAAGAACAGCATCCAGACGGGTTGGAGAAGGGATGGGATCCTTAGAAGCACGTCCGCGTATGGATACTGGTTCACTAGATAGTTACATTGGCAACTCCCCAACGACGACGGTGGTTTATCCCCTCATTGAAACCATTATCCTTCGGCGACAACAGGGCGCGCGATAGTCATTCTGGTGATGGTCCTCTGTGGACACGTCCCAGTGTAAAGGATAAAACCTAAATGGTGTAGACCAACTAGGGAACACACTATTTTTTCAACTAAGTGTCGTCGGAACTGTTAGAGTAGCGTGTTGTCTCCAGATAATAGGAAGGTTGTTGTACAGATAAAACGGTATTAACCAATTCAGTTGTAATCTGTGTATTCGGTTGTAATCTCTATAACCATCTGTACAAGACTATATATACGATAATAGCAGCAACGTTTAGTTGCAGGTTTTTCAATCCAACCTATTGTCGTTCCTGTTACTTTTCATGGTATCAGAGCCTCTCTGAGATCAATCTTCCACAATGACTACCAATGCAAATAATGGTGCTCGGACCATTGGAAGCATGACTACTAGTTCGTCCGGATCGCTGACAGCAAGATCCATGATGTCTGCCCTCTCCCTTGGCACTGTCCCTGACTTGGCGCGCTTTGTCACCGCCAAGCTCACGCGCGAGAACTACATATTGTGGAAGACTCAAGTCGTCCCTGTTCTTCGTGGCGCAGATTGATGGGTTTCATTGATGGAACGAAGCCTGCCCGGAGAGATTTGTCACGGTGACTACCACCAACGGCGTAGCCCCGGCATCCAATCCAGAGTATGTCCGCTGGGTGCAGCAGGACCAAGCTCTGATGGCCGGGCTCTTGTCCACGCTCACCACCGATGTCCTCGGCCAGGTGGACACTCCTCGCATCATCTCGCGAAGTGTGGGTGACGCTAGAGAGAATGTTCTCTACGGCAACCACATCAAGAGTCATGCAGATTCGTATGCAGTTGACAATCTGCAAAAGGGCGACACGCCGATGTCAGCATACTTCCAGAAGGTCAGGGGTTGTGTGACTCCATGGCGGCCATAGGAAGAAGTCTGCTGATGAGGAAATTGTGGCATATCTCTTGTCCGGTCTTGACGAGGAGTATGGATTCTCTCGTTGATTCAATCACGGCTCGCATTGAGCCACCATCTCTCAGTGAGGCATATGGGCTGTTCCTCAGCCATGATGCTCGTATTGAGATGCGAAGAAGCACTGCACAGATGAACATTGGTGGCGCATCGGTGACTACTCAGCGCGCGGCGGACGTAGCGGCAGTGGCCGTGGTCGAAGCATCAATGGATACAACGGTGGACGCCGTGGCCACGGTCGTGGCGGTAGTGGAGGACGCAACACCAACAACACCTCCTCCGGCGGTGGCTATCACAACAACTCCGGAGGGCACGGCAACAACAACTCCAGCAATCGCCCTGTTTGTCAGATCTGCTCGCGTCCTGGCCATATAGCACTCCGGTGCTACGATCGCTTCGACCACTCCGTTCAAGCAGAAGACCCACGTGTAGCTCATTACATCAACAGCAACAACGCCGCTGTCGACAACAACTGGTATAGCGACACGAGAGCTACAGATCACATTACTAGTGATCTGGAGCGTCTCACCGTGCGTGAGAAATACAACGGGAAGGAGCGCATCCAAACTGCTAATGGATCTGGTATGATGATCTCTCATATTGGTAACTCTCAACTGTGTTCACCTCACCGTACTCTTACACTCAATAATGTTCTTTATGCTCCTGATGCGTCCAAACATCTATTCTCTGTTCATCGTTTCACTCGTGACAATAATGTTTTCTTTGAGTTTCATCCCGACTCTTTGTTGTCAAGGATCGAATCACGAAGATGGAGGTTCTTCGAGGAACATGTAGAGGAGGACTCTATCCCTTGCAGCCGTCCCAACCCGCTTCCTCTCCGGCAGCTATGCCGGCTGTCAAGTATCTTCCACGCAGTGGCATCAGCGATTAGGACATCCATCGCCTAAAGTTCTGAATCGAGTCATAAGCTCTTATGATCTTCCTTTTGTTTCCAATAATGACAATGCATATTCCGTTTGTGATGCATGTCAATTAGGTAAGGCACATCAGCTGCCATTTCAGAGTCAAATTTTGTTGCATCTGCTCTTTGGAGCTCATTTATTCCGATGTATGGGGACCTGCTATTTCTTCAGCTGGGAGATATAAGTATTATGTTAGTTTCATTGATTCTTGCAGTCGATTCACATGGATTTATCTTCTGAAAAAGAAATCCGAAGTCACTAACATATTTATACAGTTTCAAACTAAAGTTGAGCGTGCACTTAACAAGAAAATAATCCATCTCCAAAGTGATTGGGGAGGAGAGTATCAAGGGCTTACATCGCATCTTCGTGAACATGGCATTCATCACGTGTGTCTTGCCCGCACACCCATCAGCAAAATGGGGTTGCTGAGAGAAAGCATCGACATATTGTTGATATGGGACTTTCTCTTCTTGCACATGCCTCCCTTCCGTTACGATTCTGGGATGAAGCGTTTCTCACTGCTTGCTATTTGATTAATCGATTGCCTTCTCCGAATACTCACCATCGCACTCCACTTGAACTTCTGTTCAACATCAAACCTGACTATCCCTTTCTTCGTGTGTTTGGCTCAGCCTGCTGGCCCAACCTTCGCCCCTACAACTCGCATAAGCTCTCTTTCCGATCTCAACAATGCATATTTATCGGTTATAGTAATATGCATAAGGGTTATAAGTGCCTGCATGTGCCAACCGGTCGCATCTATATCTCCCGCGACGTTACCTTTGATGAAAACATGTTCCCCTTTGCAAACTTGTCCCCGTCGCATCCTGTTGAGATTCCCACAGAAGCTGCTTTACTTCCACTCTCTGCTTCCACTGTTCCAGCACCTGTTGTGTCTCCTTCTGTTCCAACCGAAACAACTCCAATATCTTCCCTGCCGGACCCTCTAATTGTCCCTCAATCACCTCCTTCTTCCCCTCCGTGTGTTCCGGTTGAGAGTAACAATATTGGGGGTGAATTTACTTTGTCCAATATGGCTAATCCTGCTCCCGAGTTGTCTCATGATATGCAGGATGTACAGGCAGACCAGCTTGAGGAGTTTGCTGCTGCACCAGTCCCTCCACCACGCACACGCTTGCAGCACAACATCCGCGTTCCGAAGATACCTACAGATGGCACGATTCTTTATGATCCACGCAAGCGTTCGTTTGCGGCCATCACTGAGTCTATAGAGCCATCTTCCCATGAAGCTGCTCTTCAACATCCCGATTGGCGGCAGGCCATGAATGAGGAGTTCAACGCTCTCATGGACAATCACACTTGGCAACTTGTTCCTCGCCTCCCCGGCATGAATATTGTGGACTGCCGGTGGGTTTTCAAGTTGAAACGCCATGCTGATGGCACTATTGAGCGTCACAAGGCTCGCCTCGTCGCAAAGGGATATCGTCAGCGGCATGGCATTGACTACGCCGACACCTTTTCTCCCGTGATAAAACCGGCGACTGTCCGGCTGGTCCTGTCTATTGCCGTTTCCGCGGTTGGTCCCTTCGTCAAGCGGATGTCAAGAATGCTTTTCTGCATGGTGTCCTGCAAGAAACAGTCTACATGACTCAGCCTCCTGGGTTCACTGATCAGCGCTTGCCGCATCACGTCTGCAAACTTGATAAGGCGCTCTACGGTCTCAAACAAGCTCCACGGGCATGGTTTGCTCGGCTCAGCTCCAAGCTGCGTGAGTTTGGGTTCTCTGCCTCGTCTGCTGACAGCTCGTTGTTTGTCTTCCAAGCTAGATCACGGTCTCACTCTGTACATTCTTGTGTATGTTGATGATCTCATCATCACGGGTTCGTCCTCGGCTGCGATTGACGCTCTGCTCGTCCAACTTCATGGTGCCTTCGCTATAAAGGATCTTGGGCCCCTTCATTATTTTCTGGGTATCGAAGTGGCTTCAGATCTAGGGGGGATTACTCTCTCGCAGCACAAGTATATCCGTGATCTTCTCTACCGGACCAATATGCACACTTGCAAACCCATAGCTACGCCTATGTCAAGTTCAGAGAAATTGTCCAAGACCACCGGCACTCCACTGTCACCAGCTGATGTTACCTGGTACAGAAGCACGGTTGGAGCTTTGCAATACCTCACGATCACCAGACCGGATCTATCATATGCAGTAAACAAGGTGTGTCAATTTCTGCAGGCACCTACGAACATACATTGGGGCGCAGTCAAGAGGATACTTCGATTTCTACAGCATAGTCAGCAAGATGGCTTCGTATTCATCGTTCAAGCTCTCTGCAGCTGAGTGCATTCTCTGATGCCGATTGGGCCGGTTGTGCTGATGACCGTCGTTCCACAGGAGGATTCGCCGTCTTCCTTGGAGCAAATCTTGTCTCATGGAGTGCAAGGAAGCAACCTACGGTGTCCAGATCGAGTACGGAATCGGAGTACAAAGCAATGGCAAATGCTACTGCCGAGTTGGTGTGGATACAATCAGTTCTTCGAGAACTAGACATCTCACAGCCCAAGGGTCCGCTGTTATGGTGTGACAATTTGGGCGTAACTTACTTAGCTGCCAATCCAGTCTTCCATGCCAGAACGAAACACATAGAAGTGGATTTCCATTTCGTTCGAGAGAAGGTAGCTCAGAAGACGCTTGAGATTCGGTTCATCACATCACGTGATCAGTTGGCAGACATTTTCACCAAGGCGTTGCCCACTGATGTGTTCAGGAGATTAAGGTACAATCTCAACCTAGTTCACCAGGGTTGTGATTGAGGGGGGCTGTTAAAGTAGCGTGTTGTCTCCAGATAATAGGAAGGTTGTTGTACAGATAAAACGGTATTAACCAATTCAGTTGTAATCTGTGTATTCGGTTGTAATCTCTATAACCATCTGTACAAGACTCTATATATACGATAATAGCAGCAACGTTTAGTTGCAGGTCTTTCAATCCAATCTATTGTCGTTCCTGTTACTTCCAGGAACTCCTCTTAAACTCAAGTCGGACATCAAGCGGACCGAACAACTAGCTAGCTGTGGCGACTCCGTTGGCCGCGCACGCGGTTCGGTTGTAGGTATCGCGCGCGCGATACCGAGCAAAACCACCACATGTGCTACCTAATTAGCCTTCCGAAGACAATGTTAAAATGTTGCTTTGCTTAGATGCATAACCAAAAGCTTGATTTCCGCAGCAGCGACACCACCGGTCGAAGCCCATCTTAAAAAAATTCCACCACATTCGGACAGTCTGATTCTACGACGACCTAATTACCACCGAAGTTTGATGCCCAACTTATCTTCTTCCGATTGATCACCTGCTTTTGGATACAAGTCCTGTCTGATTCGACTAATTTGCCATTTTGTATCAACTATCAAGCCCGGTTTTCTCGAATATTGATCAACATGGATTTGGAAGAAGCAAAGGCCAATGCCGCCCATGCGCGATTTGAATGTAGTTGGGCTGTTTCTGGATGGATGAGCAATGACTCGTATGCTTTGATTTACACTGGAGGAGGGCATGTATCGCAGCAATTTTGCAGGTCGGAAACAATTCGATGCTAGTTGAGAATGAGCAAAACTCACACGTTCCAAATGATGTCAAACTAATGCTGATGGCAGTCTTTCTCTTTTGCATTTTGGAATAGAAGAAGCACGCGAAAGTTTTTGTTTTTTGAAGACCAATTTCTTCTGGTCTCTTTCATTTCCTCCCTGCCACGAGCCATAAATAGAATCGGAAAACGATATAGCTAGGAACAAATAAACAAGAATACAGTACTCAGTTAAAAAATTTAGACAGAAAATAATCAGATAATTTGAGGAGAAGGCTTTATTAGTTTCCCAATTATTCTCATACAGAGTGCTCAACTGGAACTACTCTCTGCACAACCTCACGGACTACAGATCCCAAAAGAAAGCTGGAGCGAGGGCAGATACATAGAAACTAAAACCCAGCGCTTCTCGTCCCGCAACTAAATAGCATCAGCGACCCGTTTATTGCGCCACCAGGAGGAAAGGTGTAGCCTGCAAAATCATTGAAAGCAAAACACGTATCACGCATAGTTCAGACTTCAGAAAAACATGTGCATATCAAATTAATGTACTATGCATGCACATTTGGCTAACATATATTTCACTTACTCCACATTTATAGCCGGGAACGAATGGCTTGTTGCAGAAGTTGTCGACGTACGTACGCGACCTTCTCCATACAATATATCTTCAGTTTCAGAACTTGGCAACGTACGCGCACAGGCCCGGGATGTCCGCCTTCTGCCACAGGGCGCATGTTAGAGATATTCTCTCTCATACCTCATTATACATACCTGAACAGCTAGCTCGTATAAAAAGACATTTTATGAGCAAAGAAACGGTGATGCACATCATGCATGTTCTGCATGAACTAAGAAGAGTCGAGAGCCGTCCGTTGAAGTTGAAAAATGCCAAATGGTTGGTTGCCCCTACCCCAAGCACTCCGAGAACTACAAAAGATCCGTGGGGCCAACTTCTCTAGCATGCATGTCAGTTCTCAGCCCCACGATTTATGCAACAAACTTTGGGCGCCTGTGGTTTTACAAAGGGAATACAAGTATTGCCTATTGATCTCACTATAAATGTACCCCATAAGATGCCTTACCAAGCACATTACATTGTAGTCTAAGCACCAAGAATCATTATTTTTACAATGAAGGGGGAGTCAGTGCCTCCATGGCTAGAGCTATTGCTCGCAACACAGTTCTTTACAATATGCACCAGCCATCTCACCTCAACTCGCAACGAGTGTAACCTATTTTGCATTGACTGCCAAGCAACACCGGCCGCTTTTTGCTATTATTGTCGTTCATGTCATCATTCGTCCCATCGTGTAATCCAGGTAAATGTTTATTATTTGTTAATACGGAGCTATGCAAGAGTATTTTTCTTAATTTACATAATATATGATTTGGGGCTGTTGATATATCAATATACTTGGTATTAACTTTTAACTCATATTTAAACAACTTATGCCAAAATTTATCAAAATATGTAAGACATTATCATGCGCAAATATTCCTTATCACATATATGGGCATTCATAAGTAAGCACAAATATATTATCTTTCATGAACAGAGGAATTAAACCACCTCTATATAGTGAGATCAACATGTATTAACTTCTAGAATCTTTTAGATAAGGCGGTCATCATACCATGATGTGGTCAGGGTTGCTGAGTTGGAGGACATCCTTGATATCAGTGATGTACAAACTTATGTGATCAATAGCGCAACGGTTGTATTTCTGAACGAACGCCCACAACTGCGTGGTTGTGGTGTTTCGGCAGTCAAGGCATCATCATCATCTTATAACTGTGAGATTTGCAATCGTGCTCTTCTTGACGCATTTCGCTTCTGCTCTCTCGGTTGCAATGTAAGTTAATAAAATATCATGTAGCTATTTGGAAAGTAAATAACCTTGTTGTAATTTTTTATGAGCTCTTTGAAGACGCATCAACTTATCTATAGAGAGGTAAGAGCTGTTTTAAATCATGGCGATCGATTGTTGGCTATGTATTTTTCGACACCAAAAACACAACCGGCTCTTTCCGGTTAATACACCACCACAGCAAATGGAAGTTATTAACAGAATTCATTATCCTTCCAATCATTGATCATGCATGCCATCTTAGACACCATAGGGAGCATGATCAAAGGCCAACGTACAGCCATAGCGAGTCTACATATCAATAAAATCTCACGTTATTGATTTTTAGTATTTAAAATTAGATAGTGAAATATAGATGATATTCACAGTTCAGTGAAATTTAGATGATATTCACAGTTTTTAATCATACCCGATTTTGTATTTTTAACTACTTCAAATTTCGATTGTGTGACAGAAATTTGAATGTCATTTAGCATCATAGGAACAAATTCCAACATGTATGAGCAACTCACCTCAGATGTCACATTTTTTTTAAATGTTACAATTTACAAGTTACGTTCATCCAAATTGTTTTTCAAGGTAATTTTTGGGAAATGGAATTACATTAACTCATGTGATGGAAATCATGCTCTTTCCTAATGTGTTATATCCATAATGTCAAATTAGACACAATATTACCTTATAAATGATCTAGGTGACCTATTACCTCATAGAAGGTAATAGGTCGCCACACAAAATACTGGCCATTAAATCACCACAAATGAACGGTTCATAATTATGTGGAGCATCTTAAAATTTCACTTTTTTATACCATTTCACAAGTTTTGACCAGACAACTTTTTTATAGGTCAAAGGCAGTAAAGAGGATATAGAGACAACAGTTGCGACTAGAAACAAACTTGACTATACAGGAAAGGACGGTGAGACCGATTGTAGTAGTGGAAGTGCAAATACTAGAAATAGCAAAGAGAGTTGTAGCGATCCTGACTATTGCAAGGAAAGACCATCGTCAACGCGGGTTATTCGTCACCGACGGAAGGGAATTCCTCAGCGTGCACCATTTTACTGAGAGAAGCTCATATGATGATTTTCATGCGTTGACGCAAATGAATTGAGAAATTGACTTTTTATTGAAACCATCGAATAAATTAATAAATGGCCCCATTATCTGCAGGGGCGTTTGTTTTATGTGTCTTAATTGACATTTTATTAGTTGTGTTGACTCCATGGTGTGAATCCTAATATTGAGAAAAATCCCTTGTATGAATGTAAACTTCTACCGTCTAAGTATGTTGTTACAACATACTCCCTCCATCTCAGAATCTATGAAGTATTTTGGTTGGTTAAGACAAAGTTTTGACCAATAATTAGTCTATTAATATATAGTTTATGTGATACAAAGTCACAACCATATAGTACTTTTGAATATGAATCTAATGATATTAATTTTATGTCACATAAACCACATACTAATTGAGTAATTGTTGATTAAAAGTCTTGTCTTAATCAAACAAAATATGCCCTACATTTTGGAACGGAGGGAATAACATCTTTGCATTGTTCGGGCAGTAAATGAAAGTATAGAACTTATATTATACCAAAGTGTTAAGGAACCCATAGGCCTCACCTAAGAGGGAGGGCGCGCCGAACCCCGTCCTATGGGGAGTCCCGGTTCGATATAAACTTGGGGAACAAGTATGGACTCTTATTCGAACTCCCTACATGATTAATATAAATAGAGGAGTAGGGCCATTCCATTGGATACAAAAGAATCAGTTGATAGATTAATAAAGAGAAGAGCAACACCCATACACTTGTCTCTCATGTCTAATTTACTTTTTGTAATATGTGATTGATCATTGTCGGCAACGCGGCACCCGAAGGTTCTTCAACACGTTATCAACACGAGATCGCTCTAAAAGACCTGACCTCTTCCGGCCTCATGCAGGCTAACTTTACACGGTTGCAAAGGTAAAGTAGATCAATTCTACAAGATTGATTTTTTAGATCAATTACATACTACAAGATTGATTTTTAGATCAATTACCTACTCTAGATCAGTTTTTATCATCGTAGATTTTTTGCATCTAGACTGGTTTCGGTTTTGTACAGAGAATTTCCCAAACACTACTGCAGATTGACCTTCCGCTGAAACCCCTCCACTGACGGGCATAAAAAGGTCCGTCGTTGGAGGGGATCTCCGCTAACGGACGCCTAACAGACTGTCAGCGGAGAAGGCAGCAAGGCTGAACGTGAGGACCACCACTGTCGGACCGAAAAAACCACCCGTCAGCGGAGATGAAGCAAGGGTGCCAAAGATGACACGGCACTTCCACTCACGGGCGCTCGTTAAGAGCCCGTCAGAGGAGAGGAGGTCTCCACTAACGGGCAGCTGAGTCGCCCGTCCGCTGCCCGTCAGTGGAAAGGAACACGGGTACAACAGATGACGCGGCTTCTCACTGACGGGCTATTTTTGAGTGCCCGTCAGTGGAGTTGTAGTCTCCACTGACGGGCGCCTTTCCTGTCCGGCAGTGGTATTACGTCGAGGGCTGATCGGAGATCACTGACGGGCTCTCTATATGCATCCGTCAGTGGTAGTGGCACTGTATAAAACCAGATGCGCCTGTTGCTGCTGGCCAGTGCTCGCGCGCCCACTGGCTAGCAGCGAGCGCCGTCGCAGCCCCATATGCTGCCGCCGCCGGCGCTGCCGCACCCCCAACCCACAAACAGTCCCCTCTCCCTCCTTTCTTCCTCCCCAAGCTCAAGATCTCTCTAGATCTAAATTTCTTTTCCTTCCCAAACCTTCCCCTTTCTTCAACCATTTCTTCCTCCTTTCTTCCTCCACAAGCTCAAGATCTCTCTAGATCTAGATTTCTTTTCTTTCCCAAACCTTCCCCTTTCTTTAACCATTTCTAGATTCTCTCTCTCTCTCTAACCCAACAAGATCTCTCATCTCTCCCTCCTCCTCTCACTCTCTCCATAGATCTCTCTTGCCTCGCCGAAAAGATCGCTAGCGCTCGGTAATAATGCTCGCTAGTGTTCTTTTGTATATGTATTTGATGTGATTTTTGGTCATCGAGCCGAGGCATAGTGTTTTGTTCTTTTTCGTCAAACTGATTAGTTTCGTATCGTAGGGATCGATCGATGGATCACAATTGGATGTACGACAACCGGGCGACAGAGAGTTGGGCTATGGCTTTGAATGAGTTTCTTGATGTTGCCGAGTGTGATATGAGGAGAAAAGGTGGCACGAAGATTTGTTGTCCATGTCGCGATTGTAAAAATTTGGTAATGTTCGATACGAGAGGGAGGGTGACGGTACACCTGGCGCTTAAGGTTTTCATGTCAGGTTATACACGTTGGATATGTCACGGTGAGGAGGAAGAAGATCAAGTGTTACAGCAAGATGCCGAACACGAAAAGGACGAAGAAGACGAGGGGAGTTTCCAATCTGACGCCGAAGAAGAAACGGGGAACAATTTGGCCGATATGGTGCAGGACGTTCACATGGTGGAGCAGGTAGTGATAGATCCCGAGGATGAAAGAGAGGCTGCTAAGTTCACGAGACTAGTTGAAGACTCGCAAACCCCGTTGTATACCAGTTCCGATCCAGAGCACACACGTCTGTCGGTCACGCTGGAACTTCTAAGAATCAAGGCAGCCCATAATTGTCCGGACGAAGGTTTCAATGAGACATTGGCTTATCTCGCAAAAGTTTTTTCCAAAAAACAACTTGTTGCCTACGAGCACCGATGAAGCCAAGAAGGTTGTTTGCCCTCTTGGATTGGACGTGCAGAGATTCCATGCGTGTCCGAATGACTGCCTTATTTATCGCAAAGAGCACGAGAAGCTGTACAATTGTCCTACGTGCAACACATCCAGATTCAAGCGGGGTAGAAACCAAGCCAATGATGAGGACCCAGTGACGAGCGGCGCTCCGGCAAAGGTTGTATGGTATCTTCTAGTCCTTCCCCGTTTGAAGCGTTTATTTGCTAACAAGAAGGAGGCAAAGCTGTTACGTTGGCACACCAAGGGGCGAAAAACTAATGATGGTGTGATGAGACACCCTGCCGATGCTTTGCAGTAGCGGGCAATCGACGCCCAATACGATGATTTCAGAAAAGATCCGAGAAGTATCAGGTTCGGTATGAGTACGGACGGAATCAATCCGTTCGGTAACATGAGCAGCAGACACCTCCATAGCTGTGCATGAAGCGAAAGTATATACACCTCTCTATTCTCATTCAAGGGCCGAAGCAACCTGGGAACGATCTGAACGTGTATCAACAATTGTTGTTCGAAGAACTAGCTACACTGTGGGAACCAGGAGCACAGGTCTGGGACGCTTACCAGGAAGAATATTTTAATCTAAAAGTGCTGTTGTTCACGACGGTCCAAGACTATGCCGCATGCGGATATCAATCATGTCAGTGTGTTCATGGATACAAAGGATGTGTTAAGTGTTTGGAGTCTACAACAAGTTTACACTTAAAGGGCTCTAAAAAAATAGTGTTCACGGGCCACCGAAGGTGGCTGAAACAGAATGATCCATGGAGGCAAGAGAAAGAATTGTTTGATAATACTGTTGAGATCCGTTCGGCGCCCCGGGAGAAGACCGGGGTAGAAATTTATGACATCGTGAACACAATGCCCCTTGTTACGCCAGGTAAGACACAAGCGCCTGTTCCCATGCAGGACGGCGTCTGGAAAAGGAAATCCGTATTTTGGGATTTGCCTTACTGGAGATTCCTAAGCACACGTCACAGCATAGATGTCATGCATGTTGAAAAAAATGTGTGCGACAGTTTGCTTGGTATCCTGCTCAACATGTTAGACAAGACAAAAGATGGACCGAAGGCACGAGCTGACATGGAATTCTTGGGTATAAGAAAGAAGCTGTGGGCAACCAAACAAACGACCAAGTTGGGCACGGGTGCAGTCAGAATCAAGACGAACTGTCCCGCTGCTTGTTACACTCTGAGCAAAAAAGAGATCATTAGCTTTTTGGAGTGCCTCCAAGGTGTCAAAGTTTCTTCCGGTTATTCGGCAAACATTGGGAGAATAGTTGACATGAAGACTTGTCGAGTAATTGGTATGAAGTCTCATGATTGTCATGTGATGATCACGCAGATACTTCCTGTTGCAATTAGAGGTCTCATGGAGCCAGAGGTCCGCAAGACAATCTTGAACCTTTGTAACTTTTTCAACATGATATCTCAGAAGTCGATCTCGGTTACGCGTTGTCATAAACTACAGGAGGAGATCATTGTCATATTGTGCGAACTTGAGATGTACTTCCCTCTAGCATTCTTCGATATCATGGTACATCTCATGATCCATATCGTCCCGGAGATACTAGACCTAGGTCCCGTGTTCCTACACAACATGTACCCCTTGAAAAGGTACAATGGGGTTGTGAAGCGCTACGTTCATAACAGGTCACAACCGGAAGGTAGCATCATCCAAGGCTATGTTGCCGAAGAGTGTGTCGAGTTCTGCACGGATTACTTGGCTGATCAAAAATCTATCGGTGTTCCTGTTTCGTGCCACACGGGTAGGCTCGATGGTGAAAGTCATGCACGTGGACAAAAGCCTTTACATGTCTATAATTCAATACCGAATAGATCAGGTGACTATGACAGAGCACATCTCGTCGTGTTGCAACACCTGACTGTGGTGCATCCCTACCTTTGGATTCACATGGTAAGATAAAAAAAGAAAACCCGAAAAAGGGAGAAGCGTGGCTCTCGAAAGAGCACAACGCAAAGTTTGCAAACTGGCTAAAGAACTACTGGTATGAAAGGCCTCCGACAAATGATGAAGAAGAGACGGTCAAAATGTTGTCACAAGAACCTGCGAGCAAGGTCCTGACATTTCAAGCATATGATATCAACGGATACACATTCTATACGGAGGCTCAAGACAGAAAAAGTACGTATCAGAACAGTGGGGTGACGATAGAGGCTAAAACCGGTAACCGTAAGGACATATACTACGGCGTTATCGAAGAGATTTGGGAACTGGACTACACTGTCACAAAGATCCCCATGTTTCATGTCAGATGGGCAAAAAAGTCCATATCGACAATGACAAATTCACTACCGTGACTTTACCTCCCCCGATATCTATTGACCCAACACAAGTCAAAGCAATCAGTGCCAAAAATGAGCCATGGGTATTAGCTAAATAGATCTCGCAAGTCTTCTACATAAAAGACCCGAAGGAAAAGAAGTGCCATGTCGTCAGAAAAGGGAAAAGGAGTATTGTCGGAGTCGATGGTGTAGTTGACGAAGAGGACTATGACCAATTCGACGACCCGGACTCCGAGCAGAAGCTGTTGATAAACGCCCTAACAAAACGAGTAAATCTACTAGGATGCTGAGCCATATATAAGACGCAGTCACGCCGAAGGACTAACGTATACACAAGAAGCTCACTATTCATGAAAAGATTGTCGAAGACGACGAAACCTAGCGAGCTATGTGTGTATGTATAATAATGTGTTGGTTTGAATGATTTCATATTGTGTGTACCGTACGTATGTATGTGGAATTTGGAACATTAGATTTCCATGTCAGGTAGTTTTTGCCGTGAGAGATGAGCTCAGTGAACTCTTTGTTAGACATATGAGTGGTATGAAAAAATAATGGTATGGTATTCTTAAGTAACTTCAGTATCTTTGCACATAATCATATTTAAATAAAGAAAGGAATTGAATCAATAAGGCAAAACAATATATACAATATGCCAAAAATAAAATCAGGTGTTAAAATATATAAAAGATGAACCTAAACATAAAAACCAAACAAAACGCAACCTCCACTGACGGGCGGTAATGAGGCGCCCGTTAGTGGTAAGATCTCCACTGACGGTCGGCACAGAGAGCCCATCAGTGTAGGTGCGCCCTAATCAAACCACCCTGCCACCTCCACTGACGGTCGCCTTCGTGCGCCCGTCAGTGGTGACGCGCCTGCGTTGACAGGAGAGTCTCCACTGACGGTCTCGTACCTAGCGCCCGTCAGTGGTGATCACCATCATATATAAGTCATGCGCGGGACCTAGCGAAATTTCGCCAAGTCCCACGCGTTCATTCGAACCAGCAGCGAGACAGTTCGCGTCCCCGGCGCCGCCAGGCTGCTCCGCCGCCGACCCGTCCTCCTTCCCGAGCGCCACCCCCGCCTTCCACGACGCCAGCGCCATCCTCCCCGACGCCGCCACTGCCTCCACGACGCCGGCGCCGCCCTCCCCGGGGTCGCCCTCCCCGAGCGCCACCCCCGCCTTCCACGACGCCGGCGCCGCCCTCCCCGACGCCGCCACTGCCTCCATGACGTCGGCGCTGCGCGCCCTCCCTGAGTGCCGCCCTCCCCTAGCGTTTAGTTTGTGTTTGTGAGTATTTTGTTTTTAAACTTCTCTCTTTTTTGTCAGTACGTTTCATAGGCGCCAATGACTTGGTAAATACAACCGAGAAGAATGTCGAGAGACACGGCGGGTACTAGCATATGGGCAAGAAAGGAGAAACCATATACCGCTACAGAGATAGTTATGTTGCCTTGAAGAGCTTGTCTATAATCAATTCTTACAGCAAATCCCACTACATCAATTTCTTTTGAAGAGCTTGTCCTATACTTATGCAATTTTGTTGATGGGTATGCCTAGAGACAATCCCACTACGTCAACTGAAATTGACGTTGATTTACTAGTTTGTATTATTTTGGAGTTTGGTCCTTCGAGGCTGGTAATGCTATGAGAATCCACTTGTTACATTTAAGCATGTGTTGATTCTTGTTAAGCATATGTTTGGTCCTTCGAGGCCGGTATTTGTGAGTTAAAATGTTGTGAGTTATTGTTCCTTTAAGCATGTGTTGATTCCTTTAAGCATGTGGGTTATCTTGCTTGAGCAATTGTGCTTTGCTTTAAGCTTTCTCAAAATAAGTGAATAGTTCTATCTTTTAAGTTTTATAGTTCGTATAGTTCTTATAGTTCACACTAGAATGTCAATCTAAAAGATAGATTCCTTCCTTAATTACCTCCGTAATTTGTGTAAGACTTTGGGTTGAATAAACTGGGTCATCTTGGCATCTTGTCCTATGTGTAGATCAGGACAAGGCTGACAGCTTTGAGCAAATGTCCGGACGCAGATGGCACACAGCAGGACCACGAACCAGATTTAAAAGAAATTCACCATCCTCTTCTCATTCTTTTACAAACATATGGTGATATGTCTGATATGTCTGATATGCACACAACATAATTTTTTAATAACTAAGTCTGATATGTCTGTATGGTGATATTATTGAACTCTTAATCTAACAATTTGGTGATATGACATGAGTGATATTATAATGCTTTGTTTACGGTTCTAGAGCTTTAGTTCTTCAAAGATATGCTAAATTGAACGAATCAATTGCGTTAGCCTCTTAATAGAGTTTACTATTATGTTTGAAATTTATTCTCTTCGGCAATTACGTGCCAGAACAATTGAGAATAATGGCCGCCGGTACTCCTTCCGCTGGGTCACCGACCCGACAACTAGAGCCTGTTCATGACAGCATGGCCCCCCTCGACGGGGCGGCACCGATCGACACCCCAGCCCTGGATGCGCCCAACCAAGTTGCCTCCGAAGCGGCCAAGGATCCTGCCCTGAGCCGGCCAAAGAACATGCCCCCGAGGCGGCCGTCACAGCTGGCCAAGAGCAACCTGCCTCGGACTCCAGCTCCTCCAGCGATGACTCTGGCTCGGAGTCAGGTTCTGCAGAGGACGATACCCCCGAGGAGGAAGTAGCGCCTCCGGCCCCGACCAGGTCTCAGAAAAGGAGAAAAGGCAACCAGTTGCCGGATAAGACGTATATCATCACTCGAGTGGACGACGTCAAAGATGTTCCAGCGAGTCCACAGAAGGCCGCCCAAACCTTCAGCAATGCCTGCGGGTGCATAGTCCGCGAACAAGTGAAGATCACATGCAAAGAGTTCAGCCAGTTGACTGAGTCGACCCGAGATGCTCTCTTGAGGAAACTATGGGACAAGTACCAGATTCCTGCCGCTGACAAGGACAGAGTCGGAGCGCAAGCCCTTCGCATCATGGCTAGGGCTCTGAAGACTTGGTGATACGACACGCAGAAAGTCGTGGATGATGATTGGGATACCAAAATTAGTAAAAGATGGTCCAAGATACAAAAGGAAGACTGGGAGGAATTCGTTGCTCAAATAAGGAGTCCAGAATTCCAGGAGAAGAGTCGCTGGGGAAGGAGCTTCGCTCCAAGAACACATTAGACCACAAGCTCGGCAGCTGTGGATACCTAGGGAAGAGGCCCAAGTGGGCCAGAGAGGACGCAAAACTAGCCGCGGCTAGGAAAGCACCTCCTTTCGTGCATCTCAGGGAGCCACGCGCCAGGGAGTACATGAGGGCGCACACAAACTCTGACCCTGTGACGGGGTCACCAATTATAAAGTCTAAAGAACTCCAGGAGGTGGCCCAACCGGCTGGTAACGTCTCAACTCAGTGTCTTTTCTTACTGAATTACGTTGCATCCAAATACGCTATCTTCTCATCAAGTAATATAACTTGCAGACAGACCTGAGCCAGCAGCCTGCAAGCTCACAGGACTCTGTCACGAGCTTCCCGAGGTGGAACGATGATCTGGCGAAGGCTCGACAGAAACCGGAGCATCGGGGCCATGTAATAGGCGTCGGGGATGGCGTTAAGTGGGACAAAGTATTTCCCCAAAACCCTGAGGGTCGCCGCTGCCCAAGGAGAGACAATCAGGAGTACATGGAAAATTTACGGGATCAAATGCAGGAGATTGCCGAGCAGATGTGGGTACGTATGCAAGTGCTCGCAGCGCAAGGCGGTCCGACCATCCTTCCCGATAACCAGCCGTCTGGATGGAGTAGCTGCGCTTCCGCCTCGGACGGCCGCCCTGAGTCGCTGAATCTCGTCGACAGCATCACCGTAAGTTTCGTCCGCTAAACGAGTAATTATAGTAAATCATGATTTCATTGTCCTAACTCCAATAAGGACGGCACATCTATCCTTTGTTTCGCAGGAAGCCACTAGATGCACACTGACGGTGCAAATTCCTGGCATGAAGGTCAAGGTTGCGCATGGCCAGGTTTTCCCCAACGCCGGAGGGGGCAATCCTACACTGTGTTCCTATGCGGGAGCACCATGTGAAGGTGCAGGTGGACGTCGTCCTCAACGACTACAATGATGTGTTAGTCCCTGTCCCCCGTGAAGTGGAACTGACCAAGCTAGGGCAGTGCAAGAACTACTTCATCCAGTAGCCGAAGAGCCAGATTATTTTATCTGCGGCGGCCTCTCCTCGCACGGCCCCCTCTCCTCGCAGGGCCCCCTCGTCCAGCAACCCCTCTCCATCAGTCGGATGATCTCCGTTGGGCCTCAGCCAAACACCTCTGTCATTTAAAGACCTGGACGACCATCTTCTCGGGGATCAGTACAGGGAGCCGGTTTTGCAGTCCCCGGAGGTGCCGAAGGAACCCAGCAATGATCCACTAGAAAGGCGCTCCGAGGCTCAATGCGACCGGCTGGATGAACCCAAAGGGAAGATTTCTCTCCCACCACACTAGCCGGAACACTGGAAGCAGCGATGGCGGCAGGCAAGAGTCCTGAGCCGCTACACAGGAGGAAGAAAAGCAAAAAGAGACAGGCCGGCACCGGCGAGAAGGAAAGAAAGGAGCAAAAGTAGATGAAGAAATCCTTATCCTTCTCGGCATCGGCATCATCATCCAAATTATCTACACGGAGCATGGGTCTCTGGCGAGATGTTTTCTATCCAGGTCAGGACTTGCTCCCGCAGGATGAGTTGGACAATCTTTCGGAGGACATGAAGGCACTGCATGAAGATTACCTAAAGATGTCCAGAGATCCGCAAATATTCTGCCAATATTGGAAGGTCAAGGTGCCAAGAGAATACAATTTCTTCATGGAGAACGACCAGGACACCTTCGACATCAACTTTGAAGTGGTCAGGCTATGGGCTCTCTACCAAGTCCAAGAGTGCAGATGTCTACGCGACTCCAATATTGGAATAATTGATCCGATATGCATGAACGAAGGCTATGCTGTGACCCCGGACGGTCGAGTCTTTCTGGAAGAATACCTTTCGCATGCATTCGTCGTTCATAAGGACAAGGAGTACTAACCCTCCGTAAGTCCTTTCTGGAGGAATTTTTTTGTTTTTTCCATACGTATCTCCGCCTGCTTATGTTCATTTGTTCACATTGACGCAGCGACCATTGGGTCCTCATAGTGATTATTCCAAGCTGGGCCAAGGCATTTTACTTTGACTCCGACGAGAAAAAGAGATCGGACTTCAGGAATATCACTAATATTTTGGATGCAGCTTTTTTCAAAGCCAAGTTCTTGGGACATAGTAAAATACCTTCAAAAGCGACAAAAATAGTACACCATTACAAGTTTCTTTGCAGAGTTCAGCCAGAAAATAGCGTGACATGTGGGTACTACATCTGTGCCCATATGGACTGCTTTGTCCAGTACAAGAACAAGCATTGGAAAGATATGAAAGAACTGAAGGCTTGGAGTGAGCTGGGAAATCACTTGTACGACTGGCGTCAGGACTTTGCCCGCATGCAAAGAGTCTTCGCCAAAGTCATCAACCTTGAAGTCATCAATCCAGTGGGTGAATTCTACGTCGGCCCCCAATTTCCGAAGCCAAACTTAAGCGAGAATCGATAGATTAGTTGTTTTTAAAATTGAAGAATAGTTGTCACTATGTTCTTTCTACACTTAACAACTTTATTATGTCGCTCGTCAAATATACTTGTGTTCTTTCATACCTGTGATTAATGGTTATGTGAAGTGTTATGTCATTACGAATGTGTTATATCAACTTTTATATTTTGTGAAATTTGTGAATATTTGTGAAATTTATGAATATTTGTGAAATTTATGAATATATTTGTGAAAATTATGAATATTTGTGAAATTTGTGAATGTATTTGTGAAAATTGTGAAGATATTTGTGAAATTGGTGCTGATTAAAAATGCACAGTGGCCACACTACTGACGGGCACTCGTAAAATGCCCATCAGTGAAGTCGAGACATCACTGACGGGCACTTAACAGTGGCCCGTCAGTGGTGATACTTCTTCGGCCAACCCTGGAGGCTTTCCACTGACGGGCGTGTTTGGCCCGTCAGTAGTCATGAGCACTACTGACGGTCCCCATGCCCGTCAGTGGAGGTCCCCCCTCCACTGACATTTCCAGGGTGACGGCTCCCTGTCCGTCAGTAGAGGGGGTGAAATGCCCGTCAGTAGAAGCCTATTCTGCTGTAGTGTAAGATGTAAAATTCCTATAGCTATCGTTAGCCGATTTGTAGTTGCTGGCACAATAGTGACGGATAGTTAATGCAACGGGAACATGTCGATTACACCTAGGGAAAACAGAGAATTAAAATTTTGCTCTTGGCTGCATCATATGATGCGTGCATCTAAAATTGTAATAAAATAAAAGCCTAAAGGGTTAAGTTCAGAAGATATTTAGAATGATGAACTATGGTCTCCAATAATTTTGTTGAGCCCTAAACGAAATAAAGAACACCTAATAATATTTCTAGAATTCTTGAACTATGTTCTATATGTGACTCCACTAAAAAAATAATTCTAGAAATACATGTAATTGGTAATTAAGTAATTATTCACTAAGCATAATATAATGATAATAAATTGTTTAGCTATAAAATTAATGAGATACAGATGCAGGCAGCCTAATCCCTTTTCGCTTTGCTCTTATCCTCTACTTCAAGACTTTCTTTAGACCTTCACGATCCAGCACAAATAGCTGCTGTAGAATCTTACAGATGAAGCAAATCCTTTTGGATACCACGTAACAGCCACCTATTGCTAGCTGCAAGCAGCTCACACATATGATGCATGACTCCTCTTCCTTATCACTTGCACAAATATCTCCTTCCTTGACCAGCTAAAGAACTCTGAGATAGTACACCTTCTTCCCTTGTAACTGTACTGCAACACTCAGCCATGCTTGTACACTTACGCACTAGGATAGAAAAAGCAAGATAGAGAGAGAGATCTAGAGAAACCCAAACACGCATACATGCTCAAGTTGTCTAGAACAACAATAGAGAAGAGAACAGTCTAGAGAGAGCAAGCAAATACCATGCAGTGCCCACCTATCCCTATGCTTGCCTCCATTACTCTCTGGTCATCCTGTTGCTGAGCCAAAGGTCTAGAGAAAGAGAGAAGAGGCCATGTGAGGAATCCCAACACACACACATATATAGACGTTCAAGAACACCAAAAAACTTTAGAAAAGCCACCAAAGAGAAACAAGCAGGGGAAGATGACCTGGGGCAAGCTGATCACCATAGGAGCAAGCAGGCCAGGTTCCAACCACAAGGAAAAACAAGCCAAGTTAGAGAACAATAGCAGCCATGAGCCGTGTTGAAGGTATAGTCCAACACCTTGGTTACCCAGCCAATCTTTTGCGTGCATATGTTTTGTGCAATGGAAAGTTCTCCAACTTTGATCACCTTGTCTGATGCAGTAGGAAGCCCTCATAAAAATTCAAGATTTTCTCTGTGCAGTTTAATCCTTAATTTTATTTCGAAATCATTAAAATGCATATGAACCAGTACCGTAAATCACTTTTTTGGATCATCTTCCGGTACGAGTAAATCATGAAACTTTATAGGCCTCATTCAGTATCCCTGGTCTACTGGTTTTTTCTCTTATTTTTAGGATAAATTTATAACACACTTGTACTCATGGAACATCGGAGATATTTTTATATGGGCCAAAACTCAAATCTATTTATTATAAAATAAATTATATAATAATAAGTCATGGGAGATATTTTTATATGGTTATAAATATCCCCAATAAGCCATATAAAATTAACAAAGTATTTAAAGCTCATTTGAATCGAATTCTAAATTCAAAACCTATTTGAAAAGAGGAAAACAAAATAAAATGAAAATGCTCAGCCCAGCTGCACCCGGCCAAAGCGAAGTAGGCACACCCATGTGTGCCATCGCCATGTTGCTGACGGGGTGACCCCACCCGTTAGGACCTTCGTTTCCACGCGAGAAGGTGCGTGTCGAGCTCCTGCGACCCCGCAACCATCTCCTGTTCGCCGCGGATTTTGATCACGGCTGTCTCCACTGCCTCGCCAGAATGACCGTGACACCATGCTGACTACAACTCGGCCATTGACGCCAAGATTGGTGCATCGAGGCCGTCGGCATCGACCTCGGATGCCATCCCAGTCATCCGCCCCCTTTTCAATTGCTGTCGTCGTGGTTATCCTTCCTCCTCTTATCCACTCGGTTGGACATGTCTCTCTTTGCCTTACCTCCCCCATATATCTCTTTTCCCCTCTCCTACCCGTTTGCCTGGAACGTAATCGACACCCGAGGCTCCGTTAAGCACTGCCGCTTCACCCATCGTGGCCAACGACCCCTTTCCGCAAAGCCACCTTGCCAAGCATGATCGCCTTCGTCCGTGGAGCCTCCCCACTAAGGAATCAGCTTGGAAAGCTATGAATCATCGGATCCAAGCCCGGCTTCCCCAACTCAGGCAAACCTCCACACTAGTCAATCTCCTTCACCAGTGAAGCTCGAGTCCTTCTCTTTAGTTTCCTCGACCTTGCGGTTTCTAGGGGAGTTGTCACCTGCCTTCCCATGAGCCTGGGAGCATCGGAGTCCCTCTGTTTCGGCCATCACCACCGATGAAGTTGTCGCCACTAAGATCCTCTACCACTGCCGACTGGCTGCATGAGTTCACAGTGAGCCCCTAACTCTATCGCGCGCTTCCTTCTGCTAGCATGCTTCCTATGCATCCTACTTGCCTAGTGCCGCCGCTATCCATAGCTGGAGCTCATCACCGACGAGAGTCCAATGACCTTAGGGCCCTACACCATCACCACCAGGTGTGGTGTGATCGTAGGAGTCGAACACACCCAGGTAGGCACCTGTGTGCCTCTGTCGTGCGAGAACCTGCATAGCCGAGCTCACCCACGTAGCTCGTTGGCATTTAAAAGCCATGGTGAGGCTGACGTTTGGGGCCCGATTGTCAGGTCATTAGGTTAGACTAAACCTTCACTTACATGTGGGACCCATCCGACCTTTAAATTTGTTTAAAACAGGTTTAAAGATATGACTCACTGACATGTGGACCCTCGGTTCAAAAACCTTTTAAATTGAAATATTAAAATAATGAGTCATTGACCAGTGGGCAAAAACTCATTTAACACATGCTTAATTAACTTAATTGACTTACGAGTCACTAACATGTGGGCCCAGTAGCTGTTTTGACTAGTTCAAGCTAACTGTGTGTACTTTTACTCCTGGACCCACCTGTCATCGACTTAGGCTAAGTAAGAGTGTGTGTAAAAGTATTTTACCGTTATTTAAAACAGAAATTGAATTTCTAGATTTACAGAAAGGCATTTAAAGGAATTAAAGTTTAGAAAAATCATAACTAATGCATATTAAATTAGAAATATATGAATAATATACCAAATTTTTTAAAAAATGAATACTATCCATTTCATGCCATTTTCATGCATGTTTGCACTATGGATAAAATAAAAATGATTAAACAAGTGAATCTAGCTATTTCCCTCTCGCTGGATATTCTTCGGAATGCGATATTTAAAGCATCTGAACTCCAATTAAATTGATTCCACTTGCATTAGTCTTCATTTTTAAGAGTACCATGACATGATAGGAATTTCATATCATCATGCTGATGTCAATCATTAGTAATAATATTGTGTTGCTTTCCGGTGTTTTTGCTTCTTCTCTGTAGACACCATAGTTGATGTCAGCTACAAGCAACATCTTGACAAGTTCTAGGGTTATGTCTAGCAAGGCAAGCAACCCCTCATTTGACCATGTTGACAATCCTAATATTTTCAAACTTACTATTTGTGTTAAACTTGGTTATTGTATGTCATCAACTACTAACTTGCCGGTAGTTAGTTATAATCCTATCATGTGCATGATCATGCCTTGTAACCTAAATGCCATGTCAGTCCCTTCCAACTTTGCATGATTAAGTGTTAGTTTAGTTTGTTGCAAACCCTGGTTCTATCATATTATCTTATTCTTAGTCATGCTTAGAATTGTTCAGTCATGATCCTTTGGATGGTCCGATGAATTAGAGTAAGTGTAAGTGAATCATATGTCACTAGTACAGAACTGGTCTTTTAAGACCCCTCATCGCACACGGTTATCCGAAACCTGTCAGCAATGTGGCACATCGCAGGCGGCCAACATTTCAGGCCCGTGTGTGATGTGCCACGGCAAACTGGTCCGTGTGCAATGTGAGGCACATCGCACACGGTTTTTTCGGAGAAACCGTGTGAGAAACATCGCACACGGGTATTTTATAGGACCGTGTGCGATGTTCCACACATCGCACACGGTTATTTCGGAGATTCCATGTGTGATGTGCCTCACATCGCACACGGTTATTTCAGTCACATCGCAGACCTTTGCTTCATAGGAACGGACCGTGTGTGAAAAAGATCAGTGACGTATTTTGTTTGATGACCGTGTGTGATGTTGTAATTATCGGTGACAGTTAGTTTTGATAACCCGTGTGCGATATCAAACTTCTTCTATTTATACACGCGGGAACCCTAACAGTCTTTGGCACCGCGCTGTGGCCGCCGCCTCCTCCCCGAGCCCGGATCTGGTCGCCGCCTCTTCCTCGAGCCCGGATCCAACCGCCGCCTCCTCCCCGAACCCCCCGAGCCCGGATCCGGTCGCCGCCTCTTCCTCGAGGCCGGCGACCGCTCCTCCGCCTTGCAGCAGCGCTGGCGCCGATGGAGGCTGCCATTTTCCGTCGCGTTTGTGACACTGCGCTGCACTGCACAAGACACTTCTTTTGGAAAGAGTGTCTTGTGCAGTGTAAACGCAATGTCACAATGGTGACGACGCTCTATTGCGGTTACATTGCACAAGAAAACTACGTGACGCGGTGGGGCATTCCCTCTAGGTATTACCTTCAGAACCTCTATACTTTGTTGTACGCTGATTATACCGTGCTAAATTGTGAATTGTGACTGACATGATTGTGTGCTTCGATCAGAGGTCAAGATGAAGCCCGAGCCTAAGGGGAGGTGCACACAGATATCGCATTCGATTGCGTCGTCACATTCTAAGGAGTCCATTTCTAATCAAGTATGTAAACACACTAGCTAGCACTTTGGAACCAAGCCCTAGATAGTTCCTTTCCATATGAAACTGAGATGTGCAAAATTCTTTAGCAACTTGGGCGATGTCGAATGTGTTGTACATATATATATGGTTGAGATGTGGAGTTGTCAAATTTGAGATGTGGAATTCAGATGCAGAAAATTCATTAATTTGTGTTGTGGATGCTTGTGATATATATTGTCCTGTGCATGCTAGGATGTTATTCTATTTTTCAGAGGTGGCAAGCGAAATGAACTGATGAAGCCAGGAAACATACAATGAAAACACTGTCTCGTATGTAAGTCTCATCACACAAGGGCAACATTTCAGGCCCGTGTGCGATGTGCCTCACATCACACACAGTTATTTCAAACTTGCCGTGTGCGATGTGCCTCATTGAACATCGCACACGGTTAGTTCATAGGACCGTGTGCGATGTGGATCCACATCGCACATGCTTTTTTCTAGTGACCGTGTGTGATATCTCGTTCTGGTTTGCGTAGGTAGCCGCCATCAGTGACGGATTTTGTTTGATGACCGTGTGCAATGTCGTAAGTGACCCCTGTGTACCAGTAGCGAGCTCGACCTAAATGCTCCAGTTCGAGCGCGCGGGAATGGTGGCTTGTTGTAAGGGCGGGAGAGGCGCACGACGGCTAATTGGAGTGGCGGCGGTGGCGGCGGGCGGCAGCTGGGGCGGTGGAGGCAGTGGCTTGCCAGGGCAGCTAGCTGTATGTGATCAGCTTTGCTAGCAATTAAGACAGAGTACGCGTATATTCAGCATCAAGTAGTTGTCCTTCGGTTAATTTTTAGATCCGGGTATTCTGCATGCAGTGCTAGCAAAATCATGCCATGTAGTTTTTCTGTTGTTTGAAATCCTGTAGATGGATGGAGGTTGGATGTCGGAGAGTCGTATAAGTCGAGCATACATCAGTGGCGTCGTACAAAGGGAGCCAAAGCATGTGTCACGTGCATAGATGAAACCACGAGTGTTTGGCTTCCGTTCTCGCGCAAAACTGTATACATGCGTCATCAGAGGTTCTTGAGAAGAAATCACCCTTACCGTAACATGAAGGAACAATTTGACGGCAATACAGAAAGAGGCGCGAAACCAAGACCTTTTACTGGCGAAGAGGTCAGTGAGATGGTGAAGGATGTGAATGTCGTGCTTGGCAAGGGACATAAACGTCCCCGTGAGAAGAGCGTGTGGAAGAAGAAATCAGTTTTCTGGGACTTACCTTACTGGAAGGATGTAGATGTACGTCACTGCATCGATGTCATGCACGTCGAGAAGAACGTATGTGACAGCGTTCTTGGTACATTACTAAACATGAAAGACAAAACGAAGGATGGCATCAAGTCACGAATGGATATGGTCCATTTGGGCATCAGACCAGAGTTAGCTCTAGTAAAGAAAGATAAGGGCCAGACGTATCTCCCACCTGCCTGTTACACTTTATCCAAGAAGGAAATCATAGAGTTCTTGGGCTTCCTGTGTAGTGTCCAAGTCCCCTCTGGTCATTGCGCAAACATCAGGAGTCTTGTTTCAATGGAAGACAAGAAACTAATTGGCATGAAGTCACACGATTGCCATGTAATGATGACACAGATGCTCCCGGTGGCAATCAGAAATATTCTGCCCACAAAAGTTTGAGAGGCGATCATGAGGCTTTGTGATTTCTTCAACTCGATATCTCAGAAGGTCATGGATCCCAATACACTGGATGATCTGCAAGAGGAGGTTGTGAAGACTCTATACCAGCTTGAGATGTTCTTCCCGCCCTCGTTCTTCGATGTCATGGTGCATCTCGTTACACACCTTGTGTACGAGATAAAGATGTGCGGGCCTGTGTTCCTACGCAGCATGTATCCATTCGAGCGGTTCATGGGAATACTCAAGCACTATGTTCGGAATCGGTATCGGCCCGAGGCCAGTATCGTAGAAGGATATACGTCGGAGGAGGTGGTTGAGTTTTGCACTGATTACATGCACAACTCACAGCCTATTGGTGTGCCTAGGTCTCGGCATGAGGGGAGGCTATCTGGAAAAGGGACTGTCGGAAAAGTAGTCAGCTGGAAGGATACTCATCTATTTGACATTGCCCATTTTACGGTCTTGTAGCACATGACCATAGTTTCCCCTTATATAGAAGAACACCTGAACAAGCTACGGCAAGAGTTCCCAAATGTGCCATACAGTCGGATCTTGAACAAGCACAACCTTACATTCAGCCAGTGGTTGCAGAACCGTATCATAGACGGGCCGATAGATGACACGCTAACTTGGTTGGCCAAGGGGCCAGCATTTACAGTTCATAGTTGGGAAGCGTACGACCTGAATGGGTACACGTTCTATACGAAGGATCGAGATGAGAAGACCACATTTCAGAATAGCTCTGTCCGAGCAGAAGCCATAGATACAGATGGACAGAAGGAATTTTACTACGGGATCATAGAGGAGATTTGGGAGCTTGACTACGTGACATTCTGGATTCCACTGTTCAAGTGCAAATGGGTCGATCTCAAACATGCCAAAGTCGACAATTACGGCCATACTTATGTCAACCTCAGCAAATTGGGTTACATGAATGAACCCTTCATTTTAGCCTCCCAAGCTACCCAAATTTTCTATGTAAAAGACCTCGCACATAAGAACCGCCATGTAGTGATGCATGGGAAAAGGAGGATCGTAGGAGTTGAGAATGTTGTCGACGAGGATGAATACAACCAGTTCGATGAGTTGCCACCTATTGGAGAACGCATAAGAATCGACGAGCAAGACCAAGGGGAAACTTGCCACTACGTACGCCAAGATCATTCTGACGGGCTAGTGTACAAAGGAAGTCATCATGTAGTGGATTCATGATTTATTTGAATCTGGCCTAGTACTCAAATTTGTTTTTGAGCCAAATCTGTACTCATTTTGAATATGCAATCTGTTGAAGTTAGCAAATTATGTTTCGAAAAGTAATCGCACAATTATCTTGTGGAGTCATCGCGGAATTTTGATTCTGATAGTCATATATGTCGAATACATAATCGGTCGTACTGTAGAGGATCAAATCCTCACGTCGCACATGGTTGTAAGCAAATAGCCCGTGTGTGATGTCACTTACGTTGCAAACGGTAAACTCTCTCAGCCTGTGTGCGATGTGGTCTTGGTCACATCGCACACGGTTAGAAGCTGCAGCCCATATGCGATGTGGCCTACCACAGGTCATCTAAACGTCTGCTCTGTGATTTGCAACACTGATGGAGAAGACATTTTCACACAGATTAACAAGACATTTACAAGTGGAAAGTAGACATTTCGAACGTAGATTTAGCATACATTTACACAGATTAACAACACATTTCCAACACCGTTTAACAAGACATTACATAACACATTTCCAACATCGTTTAACAACACATTACATAACACATTTCCAAACTAAAGCAAAGGAAAATATATAACACATTACATAACGAAAGCAAAGGAAAATACAAACTATCTACACGGTCTCCAGTGGCAGATCTTCGTCCACAGGGTCAGGAGTGAGCCGAGATATTTTTAACTATGTAGAAGCTCACCCTCTCGTCACCCCACCGGATGCACTTTGCGTGGAGGCGCAGGCCAATCCTGGGGTTCCTGCAGCGGATGAGGGTACGCCCCGGCTGGTGGTGAGCTTCGAGGAGAAATCCGACGTGCCACGGAAACTTCTTCTCCAGGATACACCGGACGGCGTACGCACCGGAGTAATGGACGGGGTCGGAGTAGTACGCACAGAGGAGGGTGCCCTGGGTGGGTCCAAAGTCGACAAACTCCAGTGCCTTGGCAGTGGCGCGGGAGATGGGCATGGTCATCTGCACGCGGTCCTCACAGATGGGCGACTCATCGCGCTTCCGCTTCCCCGAAGAGCTCCCTGCAGCGGCCATTACGCCAGATGGAGGAGGTGGCTGGAGGGGTAAGGAAGAAGAGGTTCGACGGAGCACAGCGTGGAATGAAGTACGGAGTGAAGTAGAGAAACCGATGAGGCTAGAGGCTTGGCTTATAGGAGTGAAGTAGAGAAACTGACGAGGCGATGGTTTATAGGAGTGCAGTTGAGAAACCGAAGAGGCGGAGGTTTACAGGGGTGACTCTTGGTGTCGCACACGGTTACGGATCCATATCCGTGTGCGATGTGATAAAAATCGCACACGGAGACCCAATCATACCCGTGTGCGATGTTACTCACATCGCACACGGGTGCTACCAGTAACCCGTATGTGATCACATCGCACACGGTTAGCATTATATACCCGTGTGCGATGGATGTTACATCCCACACGGGCCATAGTACGTGACCGTGTGCGATGGCTAGCCCCGTACAAGTAGTACCTAGGTCACCCCATCCATCCATCAAAACATTTCGACTTCGCGCGCGCCGCCTCGCCTGAATTTCTGTCGCCTCCCGCCTCCCGGAGCGCCGCCTCGCCATCTCTGGTCACCGGCTCCCTGTCGTCGAGTCCCCGAGCGCCGCCTCGCCATCTCCCGACCGCCTCGAGGTCTCCCATCGCCTGCCTCCCTGTCCTCGAGCGCGCCTCCCCAACACGCTCCCCGACAGGTTAGGGTTCTCAGTGTCCTCACAACGAGTCGCAAGATAGGGCTATATGAACGTGTGTGTTCCAGTGCTGCTTGCAAATATTTGTGTGTAGACATTATTTGTGCTGGCACTTGATTTACTTCTTCTTATTTATGCCATTATCATCCTGTTAGTTAGCTATGACGTCCGGTAATGAATGGCCGGACCTCTCTCTGAGAGAGACCGAAGAGAACTCCTCATCACAGCCGGAAGGGACCACCACTGATCAAGCAGAAACCCTGTCAGCTGTGAAGAAGTCCAGAGGAATTAGAAAACCAAGCAAAAAGCCCCAAGGAGTATGGCAAGTGGAGGCCATTGACGACAAAACCGGGGCTCCTACGGAGCCAGAGAAAACGGAGAGGAAGTTCCGAACCATGTGCGGGGCAGTGGTAAGGGAAAGGGTCCCCATTGACTTGGAGGATTGGACAAAGGTTAGTAAGGACCTGCGCGACGCCATAGTGCTAGAGATCATGCAACACTTCAGGGTGCCGGAGCAATGGAAAACGCAGGTGGAACAATGTGCACTCTTGAAGGCAAAGGATGCTTTTAGGAATTTTAAGTACGTGTTGCACACGAAGTTTATGAAGCAGAATAAGGATCCCTTCGGAAAGTATCCACACATTCTACCCGAGCAGTGGGCCAGATTTGTGGAGATGCGGAGAACACCAAATTTTGAAGCCAAGAGTGCGGCAGGCAGGGCTCTAATCGCGAAGAACAAACACCCCCATAGAATGGGGGTCAAAGGATACTATGGGAAGCGGAAGATTTGGGACAGGGAGGACGAGAACCTACGCCTTTGGGGAGCCGATGTGCCTTTTCCTGATGTTGCGGCAGATCGGGCAAGAGACTTTCTGAGGGCGAGGTCTACAACTGATTCCTCGGGTCAGGTTGTGTTACCCAACCCAGCAGACCAGGAAGTGTACCAAACTATGGTAAGAGCGACTACCTCATTCAGTCGTCGGTCTATAGTTACGACAATATTATGCTTATGTACGTACTAATTATATGTCTTTATGTGCAGAAAGAGCTAAGTGTCCAGGCTTCGCAAGGCTCATTTCAGCCTCAAGGGTGCAACGACATTCTCACGGCCGCATTGGGAACCAAGGAGCCCTCGGGTCGTTGTAGGGCGATCGGGACCAATGTTGCCCGTAGGAAGGCCTTCCCTCAAGACGCGGAGGAGATGCATGCGAGGAAAAGGGCGTGAGCGGAGCAGAAAAAAGAAGAGATGAAAAAGAGATACTCACCCAATTTGCGGGCATGATGGACGAAAGGCTCGCGAAAGAAAGAGCTGCGTGGGAGGAGGCGTACAGATCGCAAGCGGTTGAAGCTGCTGCACACCCAAGCCCCGGTGCACGCAGGAGTAGCTGTGCGTCAGCTCCCGATGCGGTTGAAGGCCATGAGGAAACAGCCGGCAGGTCTCCTGTCGATGACATCACGGGGCCGACGAAGTGCAAGCTACCAGTGCCAACGGTGCACATGGCTTTTCCGTTGGTGGCAGCTACCGGATTGGTTCATCCACCGACTGAGGGAGCTACCGTGCACGGTGTACCGATATAGCCAGGGTTCGCGAGGTGCACTGTCGATAAAGTCGAGCCTGGCTTCCAGAGCCTCCCGCTATTCCACGTAAGCCAGGATGCCGAACTCCAGACCTTGGGACAGGCAGAGATGTCCTTCGTCCAGTGGCCGAAGAAGGACATACTCCTTGTGCCCTTCACATCGGCACCGCCTCCTGCTTCCTCACCATTGCCTGCTGAGTCTGAGCCGCTCTTCGCACCACATCCCGTCATGAGCACGCCGTCTGCGCCGCCTTCGTGCCCACAACCTCAAGGGTCACCCAAGCAAGCGCCGGTGCTTCCGACACCAGGAGATGTTGACTTACCGTCACTGCCCGCACCAGTGCAGACTAGAAGTACGAGATCAGCGCCGCTGAAGGGCACGGGCAAGTGATAGGGCAAGGCCAAGGGCAAGGCCAAGGAGCTGGGGTTCATGACGGACGAAGAATTGAACCGATTGTTTCCCCCGGCGGAGGTCGTAAGGAAGTACGTCAAAGGAGAGCCATTGCTACCCGCCCCCCAAAACTTGGCGACAGCAGGTTTGATATGCAGAAGGCTACATGACCACTATATGAAACTATGTGAAGCCGGTGAGATGAGCATTCCGTTGTGGTTCAAGAAGGAGCATTTCCTTCATGATATAAATAATTGTTGCACGGTGGACTTCGAGGACTTGTTTCTCCTCTTCAACTTGGGTGAGCTCGATGCCTCCCTCATGAGATGCTGGACATTGTAAGTATTTTACAAGGAATTCCACATTCTGGCAACTCTCTTTTGTTTCGTAAATGATACCTCTTTTCTTTCGTATGCTTAGGAAAATGATCACCGAATGCGAGGGTCGGAAAGAACCGGTGGGTTTCCTCGACCCACAGTTGGTCTCGAAGCAACAAATCGAGGCGAATAAGCAAATGATCTTTAATTATGTCGTCGAGTTTATGATCGCTCAACAGAAAAAAGAGTTCATTCTCCTTCCATACAACCAGCAGTATGTGTGTTTTTATATATTAGCTGTACGTCCATTGTCATCATTCCACACGGGATGTGATATCTTTTTTGCAGCGGACATTGGATCTTAATTATCATCATACCTAAATGGAGCAAAGCCGTCTACCTTGATTCCTTGCAAGCGGCACATTACGACTACTCGGAGATAAGGGAATTCTTGCATAGTGCTTTCGCCGAGTACGCCAAGCATGGAGGGAGGTGCTCACCAAATGGGGACTGGGGTTCTTGGACCAAGGAGCCGACGACTTGGTGGAGGTAACAATTGGTACAATATTCCTCCTAAGTGGAAGGTAATGCTAATTGATGCCCTAATTGATGCCATAATTCCTCAACAACTTTTCAGTGTAACCAGCAGCCAGCAGGAACCAACCTTTGTGCTTTTTATGTTTGTAAGCAAATGACGAGGATTGTTCCGACTTCGAAGACAAGAGGCACTGCTGGCCTCCCTACGGTTAGTACTGTATGTGAGACTCAAGATTTTATTTTTTACCTACATGCACCTAAATCTGAATTTAATTACTTCGTGCAGATTTTGAGTTCGATGGACAAAGCACCGTTGAGTCAAACCGATATTGTCGACATTAGAGGACAGTTTGCCTAATTCTTCCTCACGCATGTCATAGTGGAAAAGGGACAATTCAGATCACCATAATTCGTTGTGAGGTATTTATTTTCTTCGTTGTGAGGTATTTATTTTCTTTCTGTTGGCTATCAACCTTGTCAGATCCAAACTTGTATGAATGTTGGCTGTGAACTCCTGTTTATGTAGCTGTGAATGGGTCAATTCATATTCAATTGATTCAATTTGCTTATATGTCGGCTGTGAAATGTATGTGATCTCTGTTTTATTTGTGTTTGGATCAAATCCGTGTATTTTGCCTGATGGATGAAATCTGCATATATATGTGGCTGAATAATGAATTCTGTGAATGTGGCCGATGAATTCTATAAAATGATATTGTTGCCTGAGATTTCCAATTGTCACTACTGTTGCATTCCCAGCATCACACACGGCTCGGTGGCCCGAATCGTGGGCGATGTGCCAGTCAACGCACATGGACCGGAGCATTGGACCGTGTGTGATGTGGCTACTCATCGCACACGGTCCCAAATATACACCCGTGTGTGATAACGAGCAGTCATCGCCCACGGTTAAGACCAAATAACCGTGTGCGATGCGGACAAATATCACACACGGTTCTGAAACTACGACCGTGTGCGATGTTGGGTCTTATTGCACACGGGTCCTATTTTTGAAGTGTGTGCGATGTGTATCTTCATCGCACACGGTCGATACTGTGGACCCATGTGTGATGTCCCTAGCCATCGCACACGGTGAAAAGAACTGAATCGTGTGCGATGTGGGCGCTCATCGCACATGGTCCTATTTAAAAAGCCGTGTGCGATGTGCGTATCATCGCATACGGTGCTGGACCCGTGTGCGATGTGCCCCCCACATCGCTGACCAGCCCGTGCATACGGGTTGGAAAACCGTATGCGATGAGCTTTTTTACCCGTGTGCGATGAAATTTTATGTGGTAGTGTGTGGTGATAGTGGTAGACTACTGGGAAGTAACCAATGAACTTGACTAATAATAATTGGGCTTAAATGAGAGGCCATGGGTGGGAAAATGATGGGTTATCTCGTCTTCCTGCAAGACCAGTTTCTCATGTATATTGACCCAAAATTTGCGTACTTCTACACGGATGGTATAATGGAATCACGCACGACTTACTAATTTTCCTAGACTTAGCATATGAACTACATAGTTTCACCATTTCCATTTGATGTGTATGTATAAAATAAAGTGGTGTGGCTGTCTCAATATAGTATTAATTATAGAAATAAATGTAATTCGCAATTATTATTCACTAAGTATAATAATAATGATAACAAAGTGCAGACAGCTTAATCCCTTTTCCCTTAGCTCTTATCCTCTACTTCAATACTTTCTTTAGACTTTCAGAATCCAGCACAAGCAGCTGCTGTAGAATTTTACAGATGAAGCAAATTCTTTTTAACACCAGGTAGCAGCCACCTCATGCTACTGCAAGCAGCTCACACATAAGCTGCATGACGACTCCTCTCCCTTATCGCTTGCACAAATATCTCTTTCCTTGACCAGCTAAAGAACTCTGAGCTAGTACTCCTTCCTCCCTTGTACCTGTACTACAACGCTCAGCCACTTAGGCACCAGGAGCGAAAAATCAAGATAGAGAGGGAGAGAGAAATCCAAACACGCACACATGCTCAAGTTGTCTCGAACACCAAGCGATAAGGGGGAGATGAACAAGGGCGAGCTGATCACCATGGGAGCAAGCAAGCCAGGTTCCAACCACAAGGAAAAATAAGCCAACCACAAGGGCAAGCTAACCACCATGAGACTTGTTGAAGGTATAATCCAACATCTTGGTTATCTAGCCAATCTTTTTGCTGCACATGTTTCATCCAGTAGAAAGTTCTCAAATTTTGACAACACCTTTTTGATGCAATACGAAGCCCTCATAAAAATATTTAATTATCATTTGAATCAAATTCTAAATTCAATAGCTCTTTGAAAATAGGAGAATGGAAGATAAAACGGAAACAAAAAAAGAAAAACTTACTTGGATTGGGCCGGAAACCTAGCCTAGCCGCCGCTGGCCCAAGTGACGCGGGCGTGCCCGCATCACTGCGCCATGCCGCTGGTGGGCTGACCTCAGCCCTGAGGACCTTCGTCTCCACGCGAGTAGGCACATGTCAAGCACCTTCGATGCGACGGCCACCTCTTGCACACCAGCGATTTTGACCACAGCTTCCTCTGCCGTCTCGCCAGCATGATTGCCATGCCATGCCGACTCCAAGTCGGCCATCAGCACCAAGATTGTTGCACTAAGGCCATCTTCATCGACCTCAGATGCCATGCCAGCCGTCTGCCCCCTTTTCAATCCCTGCCACCGTGGTTATCCTCTCCCCATCTTGTCCACTCGATTGTTGATTGACTTTAGAGTCCTAATCTTTTGATGAGAAGTTAACTATTGATTCGTGGAGAACTTTGATGATCCGACTACACGTACGATGATGATACGCCTTAGCAATCACTAAACCAACTCCAATAGGTTATTGATGATGTCGGAAGCATGACCAACGTGAAATCAAGATTCTAGTCCCTCTGAACAATTGAAGAACAAGCAAGAATTAAGAAGTACCAATCTGAAATTTCAAGTATACATGAATAATTCAATATGGTGGGGTTCAAAAAAGCGGTCTTGACAACCAGCTGTTGGATCCAATTGACGGACTTGAAGATATAGCATGACTAAACTTTTAACTAACAAAACCCAAATCCTGGGGGGGGGTGTTTTGGCAACTATATATAGGAGGAAAGGATGGGAGGTTCGGTCAGAGGTGCTGGCTGAATCCAACTTAGGGAGGGGTTGTGTCGAGGGGTGGCTGAACTCTCCCTAGAGTCCTTCTCCTTTACTCTATTCGGATACAAGGCCTTTAGGCCCAATTGAAAGTAGCGCAACATCGTATCTTGTCTTGGACGAACCTTTAGATGAAAACCAAGCTATTTCCTCTAAGTCCTTTTAGGGTGGCTTTAAAGTCCTGAAATCTTCACTTGAGTTATTACTTGTATGCTTGCTACCATCATCTCCATTCCTTAGCTTCAAGCTCCAATACTTATCCTCCATAGCCATGCTTGGTCCTTGGTTCCTTAATAACATAAGAACATCTGATTTAGGTAGCATCATGTTCATATGAAAATTATGGGAAATATAGAGAAACAAAAGTACTTGATAATTAAGTTATTATGCACGAGCTCTAGTTATTGGTCCTTGTATCTCCAGCACTTGAGGAATAGTATCTTGTAAAGGTGTAGTTGCTATGGGTGTAACTATAGTAGGGATGTCCTTATCAACCTCCCCTTCTTGAATTGAAGTCATCCTCGACCGTAGCTCATCTTCCTCAGCCAAATTTGGCTTCAAATCTATAATGTGAAATGTGGAACAAACACCAAAATCTGCAAACAGCTCAAGCTTATACGCATTATCATTAATTTTCTCCAACACCATAAATGGTCCATCAGCTCGAGGCATGAATTTAGACTTGCACAAATCAAGGAACATATCCTTTCTCAAATGCAACCAAATAAGATTACTAAGTTCAAAAGTAACATGTTTCCTTCCCTAATCACCAGCAATTTTATACTTAGCATTCATGCATTATATATTTTCTTTAGTTGTCTCATGAATTTTTTAATATCAATTTGGCACATTTTTTAGCATCAAAATTAACCTTCTCTGAAGATGGAAGAGGTAACAAATCAATTGATGCATGAGAAATAAAACCATGCACAACTTCAAAAGGGCACATCTTAGGAGTAGAATGCAGTGAGGCAAACATTCTTCCACATACGCAATTTTTTAAAAACAACCCTTTTGGAGCGCGTCTCTGCGAGGCGATCCCTCGCCTCGGCCGCGGACAACTCCAGTTGCTGCTGATCCCTCTGCAGCTCCGCCACTCGCTCCGAGAGCCTCCGCTTGGTGACCTTCCCATCCTCGAGGCGCTGCTCGACCTCTTGGATGCGACGGTCCCTATCTTCTTCAGTGTGGCGGATTTGCTCTCGGGCCTCTGCCTTGGCTGCCTCCAGCCGGTCGGCACCTTCCTTGCAAGCAGCTTCGACCTCGCCTTCGAGCGCCTGGGCCCGCCGCATCAAGGAGGCCTCCCCTTCGTCCAGCGACTTCTCTCGCTGGTCGAGCGTGGCCTCCTGCGTGGTGGCCTCTAGCTCGCGAAGGGTGACCTGATCTAGCCGCTGGGCCACTTCGTCGCTTTCATCAAGGTTCGCCGCGCGCAGTTCCTCCAAGGTTCTTCTTTCCCTGAGGATCTCCGCACTGGCCCTTCGATGTTCGGCGTTGGCGATCCGGACCCACGCAAGGAATGCTTCCGCGGCATCAGCAAGGGCGGCCTCTTGCTCCTCCAGTGCGGCCTCCAGCTCTCCCAACGCGGCCTTCTCTGACATGACGGTGGCCCGTAGTTTCTCCAACATGGCGTGCGCCGTGTCGAGCACTTAGGGGAAGGATCCCTGAGGCGTTTCGGTGCGGCGCACGGAGTCCCGGCTCGCCCCGACCCTTGGGCTGCCACGGACCCCCTCCAGGAGGAGTTGCTCCCCGCCTTTGGGCACTGAGCGACCTCCGAGCACCACCGGTGGGCTACCAAGTAGCTCCTGAGCAGCGAGAGCCCCAGTCTCCCCCTCGGGGCACGACTCCTCGGTCTCAGCCTCAGCCCTCGGGGCAGGCTCGGCGCTCGGGGCAACTTCCGTCCCCAGGGCGGCCTCGGTGCTCGCAGCGGCCTCCGTTCTCGGGGCTCTCTCAGTGCTCGGGGTGGCCGCCGTGCTTGGCGCGGCCTCGGTGCTCGGGATGGCCTCGGTGCTCGGAGCGGATCCGGCCCTCGGGGCGGCCGCGGCGCTCGGGGCGGCTTCGGCGCTCGGGGTGGTCCGAGTCTTTTTGGGCGCCCTGAAATCAACAGCAAGACAACGAAGCTCGGGTTAATCCCCGACCATTATGTTCATCTTACAGAATGAAGAAGAGTTCACATCTTACGGTGGTCGGAATCTGGAACCCTGGCGTCGATGACGGCGGCTCCTTCCTCTTCTTGTTGGGCGCATCGGGCTTGGCAGCCCCTAGGCTCGGCTGCGCCGCGCCCCCCGCCGGGGCCGGCTGGGTGCCGCCTCGCCCCGGGTCGCTGCCCTCGGTGCCCACCGCCCGCCGGCTGGAAGGCGGAGGAGGAGGTGGCGGCGGTGAGGGGGAAGATGGGGGGAAGGCACCCGCGGCTTCTTGTCCTTCGGGTCTGTGGGATCCTCGCCGGCTGCGTGGGTCCCCGGAGCCCTCGCGGCAGGCTCTCCGCCGGCGTCGTCATCTCCCGGAATCCTCAACGAGTCGGCCGTCTTTCGTGGGTCCGCCGGCTTGATCCCCTTGGGGTCGAACTCAGGTAAGGCCGCACGGATCGTGTTGCGCTGCGAATTCCCACAGAGCGCAAGATCTGCTCGCGGCAATTTAGCAGATGCAACATCTCCAGTGCCCAGGAGAATCCACAGCATCGCCTTCAACGCATCGGGAGGAAGGTCTCCCGCCTCGCTGATCACTGTCCGGCCGATGACCCGCGGGCCGGTGTACATCCAGGCCGGGTGGCCCTGCTCCTGCAACGGCGCCAGCCACCGCTGGAGGAAATCGCCGATGACCATCGTCGTCATTAAGCCGGTGGCCCGCAGCTATGAAATCCGCTCCACCACCGATCGCAGCAGATGGTCGTCCTCCGGCAAGAACTCCCACGTCCTCCTGTGCGCCGGCGCCAGCCCGTCGAGAAGCAGGAGTTGGGCGTGCGGGTCGGTGGAGATATAGTACCACTGGTTGTGCCAGTCGTCCCACTTATTCCACATCTCCTGCGAAATGTAGTGGTCGCCGATCTTCTCCCAGAGGCGGAAGTTGCAGCTCCCCGCGGCCTCCACTCGGTCGGAGCCCCTGCTCTTCCCAGCCGATCGGAGCACGAAGTAATGGTGGAAGAGCATCACTGAAGGCATCACGTGCACAAACATCTCATAGAGATGGGTGAAGATCGCCAGCATCAACACGGAGTTGGGGGAAAGATGGATGAGGTGGATTCCAAATTCCGACAGCACCTCGAGGAAGAAGGGGGAGAATGGCGGCACCAGGCCCACCGCGATGAAGCTGATAAAGATCACCGTCTCCTCCAGCCTTGGATCCGGTGGATACGTGGCCGGCCTCACCGTCGCCGCCCCCCTATGGCCCTGCGGAACCAGCATCTTCCACACCCTATCCATGCTCTCCTCGTTGAGGAAGCGGGACTTGGGGAGGATGGTGTCGGCGGCGGCGGACGGTGGAGGAGCGCGGCGCTTTTCACGTCTCGGCATGACGGCGGTGCGGCGTGGAAAATGAGGAGGTGAAAGGGCGTGGAAGCGAAGAAGATGAGGAGGTGAAAGGGTGCAAGGAGGTGAAGGAGATCAGGAGGCGCGAGAATGGCAAAGCTTTTTGAAGAGGCAATCAAGAATTCAAACCGTTGCGTGACGTAGGCGGTGGTGTCAGTTCTGTTTCTCTGACAGGGCGCACCCCCCCCCGCGGTGCATGGGAATCAAGGCATGTTTTCCTCATTCGGCAGAGGTGCGCGTCACCCCCCGTCGCATGAAAATTGGAGCGATTCCCCCATTTGGTGCTCTGAACGGGCCGGCGTCTTCGTTGGCCCATAGAATAAAGGCCCCGCCCCCAGTCTCGTCCATTTTTTGGGCCGTCGTCTGGTGGCTGGGCCGGGGGCTACTATTAGCGTTACGGGGCCCAGGATCCCCTAAACTGCTGGCAGAGGTCCAACTTGACACCACGTCGCCTAGGACATAGGAGATAAGTGGAGGTGTTTGGGGGCCCATCCCGGGTACTGTTCCCACTCGGCTAAATCACGGGATGCCCCGAGTCGTCCCTTAAGGGTGCTTCCAGAAGTACCCAAGGTGACTTGGTCCCCACTCGGGACGCATCAAGAAGTAGTGCTCGGGGGCTCACCCCAAGCACCCGAGAAGAAGTGCTTGGGGGCTCACCCCGAGCACCCAAGGCGCTTGGCCCCCGCTCAGGGGTGCCGAGCGCCTCGCCCGGATGATGGAGCGACCCAGGGGGAGTGCTCGGGGGCCTCAGATCCCGGGAGGCCCCGAGCATCCTTTGTGGGCCCCTCCTCAGTCCACGTGGCTTGATAGGTGCATTTAATGCATGTGTCGGGTGCATTAAATGCCCGTCTACTCCAAGTCCTTGCGGGCAAGGTGTCCTTACCGGTTTCGTTCCCCCAAGTGATAAGCCCTGTCAGCTATCAGTCGTGGAGGGGATGGAGAGGTCTGACGCCTTTTTGACTTTGAGGGCATGCCATCGCGCGCCCATACGCATGCCCTCTGCACCTGGTCCGTGGGGCCCGGGTAGTTGCAGCATAGCCCATGTCAGGAGACGTCAAGTCTTCACCTCCTGACACGGCCTCATCATGATGATCCGGTTTCCAACCATGGCGTGACCGGCACTGTTCCGCTACAGCGAATCTCAACCACCGGCCTGGTTTGCCCACGCCCCATTCGTCAGCAACAATCATCATTGTAAGATATTTACCTTTCGGCCACTGTGGTGACCCCAGATATATAAGGGGAGAACCGCGGCCATGCAAAAGGACGGATCCATTCTTCGACTAGAGGAAGGATCAGACAACACCACCCTAGACATCCGAACCCTAGAAGAAGAACTGGAGCATCTGTGCGGCTAGTTCAGATTGTAATCTCTCCACATATTCTCAAATACACTCAAAGCAGGACGTAGGGTTTTACACCTAGAAGGTGGCCCGAACCTGGGTAAATCATCGTGCAATACCTACTTTCCCATCCTGCCAATCTCTAGCTCCGGCGTAGCTTTGTGACATGCGCTTCCCCGACCGAATCCCAAAGGGGGTCCTTCCGGACCACCGACGCCGGCGTTTAGACGTCGACAGATACTCTAGATAAACAAGAAGAATTGCTTATTTATGAAAAAGAGAAGAATATTAATCTTGAGAAGGAACTAACTAAAGAAAGATTAAGAAGTGATGCAATGATAAAGATTGTTAATGACAACAAAGCTGTTAAGAAGAAACTTGAGAAAACCAATGATTGCTTAAAAGAAGATGATGCTCAATTGGAACTTGGTTATCTCAAAACTAAGAACTTGCTTGACAATGTTGTCATTGAAAATAAGAAGCTTAAAACCTCATCAATTGATCATATACATGTGCCATGCTCAAAATGTGCTATTAACTCAAATGTCAACAATGAAGATTTGAAAATTGAAAATGCTAAACTAAAGTCTCAACTTCATTTGGATTATTGAAATGTCACAAGGGTAGTAAGGCCCTCAAGGAGTTGTTGAGCAACCAAGTTAAAAATTTCAATCATGAAGGACTTGGATTCACTCCAAAGTTCAACGAAAAAGGTAAAGCTTGGTTGCCTCAACAATATCCGAAGATGAGGTTCGTGCATGGCAAAGGTAAGCAGTGGAGACACTCCACTTCAATGGCCATGAGACGAAGAAATGCCAAATGAGTAAGACTTTTGGCGGTGGATCTTTCAACGCCTCCTATGTCCTAAGGAAAGGCAAAGATGGAAACATCCACGCTAAGTATGTTGGACCTAGGAATAGCGGTCTTAAGAAGAGCACCATTTGGGTGCCTAAGATTCTTGTGACTAACATGCAAGGACCCATACAAAAATGGGTACCTAAGTCAAAGACATAAACTTGTTTTGTAGGACTACTCTTCCGGTGGAAAAAGTTGGGTGATCGATAGCGGTTGCACAAATCATATGACCGGAGAGGAGAATATGGTTCAACAACTAATAAGAGAAGGATCACCTCATGAGAATATCATATTTGGTGATAATACTAAAGGGAAGGTAATGGGACTTGGTAAAGTAGCAATTACAAATGATCTTTCTATCTCAAATGTGCTACTAGTCAAGTCTTTCAATATAACTTGCTATCCGTTTCTCAATTATGTGCATTAGGATATAATTACTTGTTTACCGATGTTGATGTGACCATCTTTAGAAGAGATGATTCTTCTATAGTCTTCAAAGGTCATATGAAAGGCAAGCTTTATCTTGTGGATTTCTCCTTGGATAAATCTCGCCTTGAGACTTGCTTGATGGCTAATCAAGCATGGGTTGGTTATGGCATCGCCGACTAGCCCATGTTGGTATGAGGAATTTAAGCAAACTTCTAAAAGGCGAACACATTTTAGGACTAACGGGTGTTACATTTGATAAAGATCGAGTTTCTAGTGCGTGCCAAACCGAGAAGTGAGTTGGAGCTCATCATCCCGCAAAGAACATAATGACTACTTCAAGACCATTGGAACTCCTACATATGGATCTCTTTGGACCCGTTGCTTATATTAGCATCGGAGATAACAAATATGGTCTTGTCATTGTTGATGATTATTCAAGATATACTTGGATATTTTTCTTGAGTGACAAAGGTGATACGCAAAAGAAGTTCAAGAAGTTTGCAAAGCGTGCTCAAATGAGTTCAAACTCAAGATCAAGAATATCCAGAGTGACAATGGAACGGAGTTCAAGAACACGCAAGTTGAAGAATTTCTTGATGACACTAGTACATTTTTTAAATTCCATGACAAAACTTATTCGTCATTAAATATTATATTTTCGTCATGCCATGTTTTTATGACGAACTTATGACGAAATTGAAAACGTCATGGAAATCACGTCACTAAAATAGTTCCGTGACGAATAGGGACAATTTCGTCATAAACTCTATGACGGAGGGACAACCGTCACGGAATCTGGGATTTCAATGACGAAACCTAACGTCACGAAAAAGCATATGAATCGTCATACAAATCTTCATTTTCGTCATAAAAGATTAGGGGCTGTCTACTTTGATTGGACATATGATGATGACACTTTTCGTCACAGAATTATGTAACAATTACGTCATAAAATTTAAGGATATATGACAAACCCTTTTGTCACAGATGATTCACTGATTTCGTCATTAAATTTTTCCACACTTGGGCCTCCGTAGCCGGCCTAGTCAAACATGGGCCAGCCCTAGTCCGGCTTGGCCCAGTCTAGCTTTTGTCATAAATTTGAGCCCAACCCAATCCATATTTTCGTCATAAATTTTAGCCCAGCTCAATTTGGCCCAATCTAGATTTTCGTTATAAATTTTGGCCCAGACCGGTTTAGGCCAATATATGTTTTCGTCATAGATTACAGCCCAGCTCAGCTTGGCCCAATGTAGGTTTCATAATTAGATTTCAGCTATCCAGATTTTCATCACAAATGTACTATAAAATTTGATCACTAAACATTAGATTGCCTTTTAAACGTCATGATAAGCACTTAACATCGCCATTATTTTTCATGCAAGATACATCAAAGAGAAACATAGTAGAATGCACTTACATCTCATCAATAATTTCATACAAGTCCAACAGTTCACAAAAGCAAAGTCTCATAAGGTCATCCACAACACTTCAGTTTTTGCTACGACCACAAAATAAAGCACCACACAAAAGTTCATAAAGGGCAACTCCTAGCTAGTAAATCATCCATACCACTCGCAACTTCTTTCAACTAAGGATTATGAGGTGCTCTGAACTTGTGATATGCTTAGCAAGCGACGAAGAATCGCATCAGTTTCATCTTGCTTTTTCTTTACCTTTCCATCTCCTCTGCATGTCTTTTTTGTGCCGCTTCCGCTTCTTCTATACTCTTCTTTAAAGCATCCAGTTCTTGTTGCTGAGACAAGATTGTTTCTACAGCGTTCTTTTCTCTCTCGGCCTGAAGTGCTTGTTCACATGTTGTGTATGTGCAGTGGCTGCAAGTGCGGATGTCTTCTATTGTCTGATTGAAAGCCCACATTGCGAAGAAACTTGCTTGTTCCACCAAACTCGGAGAGAACATCTGAAACGATTTGTGTAGAAGACTTTGGTTCTTCACCTTCTTCCATAGGTCGATCCTTCATAACTTCCATCTCAGCTTATCATTGCAAGAATTAAATATGAGAACTATAACAAAGATCAAAGGACAATATGATGTTTTACAAGCAGATATGTCTTGTAACAAATATCAGAAGGATAATAACCAAAAACACAACATTAAATCACTTACTAGGTGTGCAGTCTCACTTATGAAAATATAGTAGGTTAGTCAACACCTCAATTTGTATGCACAATAAATAGGTAAAAGTTACACCATTAATCTTGTAAACTACATCGAAAGTGAAGCTAGTAGCACAACTATCTTAATATATTTCAGTTTCAATATACAACTTGTCTTCTTGCATTGTCAGCAAACTTAAAAAAATTGTATGGTTGTACACTACTAAGGCAACCAAAATCATAAGGAACCATGCAGCGGGCAATACCAGCTGCATATTGAGGCAAATCAGCCATAAATGACACATAATTGAGTTGTTTTTATGTTTTCATACTTTCTTAGAGCAAAAGTTGAACAACAAGGAAATGGAAGTAAGGGTTCACAAGATGTAAAACACAATTTGAGAAGAACAAACTTTAGTGATTTGATAATTATATAGCCAATGTACTAACAATAGAGATGTGCAGTTCAGAGACAAAACAAGTTGTTACTTCAGCTAGTAGCATATTTATTTATTTTACATTACATTGTCATAGGGAGAACTACAGAGGGTTATGTTACTGTAATAACTAGATAAGTTTTATCAAGTTCTTTTTAGTTGTTTGAGAAGGAATTGACTTAGCATGACCTGAACGCAAAACCAAATAGGTTCTATCGTCCTTTAATTAGATTAATGTTGTTACCTAAGTCACAAAATTTGTACCCAAAAGTTGCAAAAGAATAACAGAAGTTTAGATGATTGATCACAGCACGTGGTAGGTAAAGTACAAAAAACAATGCAGATTTGACCAAGATTTGCATATTATCATATATCATTCATAATATCATGCCAAGTCATCTGCTCCTATAGAATATAAATCAACATGGACAAGGCAGAACAGAGGGCTTACAATCGCTTGCTTGACAGGCTCGCTAAAACCATTTTTCTTGCTGCTGTGGCACTCCTTGAACAAATCGATTGCATTAGGCTCTTGATCCTTGTATTTGTCCTTCTGAAACGATGTTGAATATATAAGATTGTTAGCTTCAAGAATTAAAGAAAGCGTTTGAAGATTAATCAATTAGAAGATCATAACTTACTAGGAGTAGCGATGGGCAACATAACTTCGAGAACCTGTCTTTTGGTGGAATTTGACATTAGCTCGATTCTGTTTGTTCTTTTCACAGATATCCTAAGGCAGACAAAGTATAACATCAAGATTTACAAGGTCAACAAGTGATGTCCTTTCATACATACTAATAAAAAAGCACCTACTAAAGATATACCTTATTTTTGGGGCTAGACCACTTCACCACAAGGTCGTTCCACTCAGCATCAGACATACAGCGTACAGGAGATTTGGTTGGTACTTTATCGGCGGTAACACCATCAAAATAACATTTTTTCAACCTATATCGCATCTGTCGTACCCCACCCTTGAACATATCGGTGCATACATCCATTGTTGCCTTATCATTGGTGTTGAAGGTAAATCTCCCCTATCAATGAGACATAGCATGCAATTAACAGGAGAGAACATAAATATAGAATAGAATAATTGATACTGAACAAGATTGAAGTTGCTTACAGCCACTGTACCCATGAACTCTTTGAAATGTTTTTTGTTCACATCTTTCTTGTACTCCTTATAATGTGTGAGGATAGGCACCTGCTGCCTAACTGCAACACCACACTCTGAGGCTAACTTGGCAGCTTGCATGGGTTCCTCTGGCCGTCTCATCCCTTTAACAACTTTGATGGGCATTTTAGTTCCCATCCCTCTACTGATCTTGTCCAACCCTTTACCCATAGTAGGTTTATGCCCCCTCCCTTTTTTGGGAGTTGGGGGTGTACCTGAAAAATTCATGCATAGATGAGTGCACTGCATGGGTGGAAAGCATATAGGAAACATGCTAATATAACTCACCTTCATCGTCCAAATGGTTATGCTGCTCAACTGGCCAAGAAAATCCTCACATTGCTCTATATCATGCATCACAGAGGTTGTGGCATTATTATCATTTCTTGGTTGAGAGCTTTCTACTAAATTTGAGTTGCTTCGTGTAGGTCTCTGGGTGCAAACTTCATCCCTAACTTGACTCCCATCTTCAGCGTCATGTGCTAAGGCCAAATTTTTGATTTGAACCGCGTAACTCTAGTGGCTTGTGTTGTTTCTGCAGGTGGCAGAACTCTCTTCGCAGGTCTTGCTCCAGGAGGCATCTTAGAAGGTTCTGGGGTCTGATAGAAAAGAAGAATACATCAGCATACTGCACTATTTAAAAAAAATGAAATAACATATCCAGATTTAGCTAAAAGTGACACTTGAAGACAATTTTTTTTATAGCAAAACACCCAACTTATATCCGTGGCCCTATCAAGAAAAAAGAATTAGCACCTTACACTTGTCATATTCGTTAAATTGTGTCACTTACATGAAGAAAAAAAATCATAGCCAGCTTCTCTTTGGTACAAATGCATGCGATAGCAACAAGACACTAGATATAGTTACATATAATCGGTCTTGCCTGAGAAATAGTATGGAAGGCTAATTAATAATAGGGAATTGCTATATAGAGGAAGTTTGGAACATTTCAGAGGGACACGGTAGAATTATTTAGCAACAATCATCACAGGTGTTGTGCGAGCGCGACAATCATCACAGGTGTGCGAGTCATAGAAAAGAACATTGAGCTCTTGGCATCAGGCAAAAAGGCCGCAGAGCAACCGCACGGAAGCACCAACAGGAGAAAAAATAAAAGCAAAAAGGAGCAGGAAGAAAGGATTTATTTGTTTTGTACTTGTGATCTTCGGGTTCAGCAGCTGCTTGGTGATGTGGTACGACGTCGTCGCATTGGTGGATCTGGGCCGCTCCGGCTGTTACCGGCCTTGAGCGCACGCCTCGACGACCTTCATCTCCGGCCTCCTGGTGGTGTCCTGTAGATGGAGGAGGGGCTGGAGGAGGGAGTGACTAGGGATTTTGGGGAAGAAGTAGCGATGGGGTTAGGGGAAAGGAAAGATGGGCAACTGATTGGGGGAAGTGCGGCTGGGGTTAAAAAGAAATCGTGCTGGGTGATTAGCTCGCAACGCGGGTGATCCGGGCGCGTTTAGTCAAAAATATGGCGCGGATGGCAAAAATTAGCGGGGTTAGAGAAAATTAGCGTGGATGACAAAAATTAGCCGGGTCAGTGAAAATTAGCGCGGTTGGTAAAAAGAATTGGCGCCTGTGCAAAATAACAATCGGGTACAACAGTGCGAGTATTGTTAGAAATTATATTTGGCTACATACTCGTCGGCGGCGGAGGCATCTGGACGGGTGGAGAGACTGGATCTGACGGCTTGGGGGCGGCGCGGCCGCGTTTCTAGCGGCGACCGTGGCGGGAGGTGGGGGCGGCTTCGGGTGGGGTCCTCGGACGGTTCCTGCTTGGGGACGAGGCTGCCGCAGCCGACGGAGACGTTGCCGCCGGTAGCGGAGGGCGGCATGAAAGGGGCGAGGAGGAGGGAGGAGCCCGGCGAGCCGTCCCGCTCGTGCTCCCCGAGCTCGCCGCCGCTCGGTCCGAGCTCCCCGAGCCTCACCGCCGGCCGTGCGGACGGGGCGAGGTGGCTCGTGGCGGCGGGCGAGCGTGGCGGCTACCAAGCGCGTGGCGAGGTGCCCGCGGCGGCGACCGCCAGATCCGTGCAGCCCGAGCCTCGGCGCCGCCGGATCCGAGCTCCCCGAGCCAACCGCCGCCCGCGCGGACGGGGCGAGGTGGCCAGTGGCAGCGGCCGGTGCACGCATCGCGCCGTTGCAGGCGGAGAGACCGGCGGTGGTGCTGTTGCAAAGCGGCGGCCGCTGCATCGGGTCTTAATATCGTTTTCACATGAGGGCATTTTGGTCTGTACATAAATACTAGTGAGAATACAGTGTATATTTGGATGGTATTGGTCTGTAAATGTTTTTAAATGACCATAATGGCATATTTTGAAGTATAGAGAAGTTAGAGTGGCATATTTCCAACTTGACATTTTGTAATGGCATTTTTCCAACCGCAAAAATAGTAGTGGCATATATCTAATTAGCCATGTGGTGCACTTCTGTTGGGCGTGCATTAGAAATAGCTAATACGACAAAGCCGAGCAACAAAGATTAACTAGTGCAGTGGTTGGATGCAAGCATCACACATCAGTGGTCCATGGTTCGAACTCTATGCCTGTTGATTTTTAATTTGAAGTTCACCACTACCAGCAAAGAGTCTTTTGCACACATGACGATATAGTTAAGGTCACAAATCCCCAAAAAAAATGTTATACTCAGCAAGGTGCCTTCAACTATTAGATACCGTCATAAATAATCTGTCAAAACTATGATAACATAGGCCAATTTATATCTATGACAGATTAGTTGTCATGATTATGACGAATTTGTCTGGTTCGTCACAAAGATTTCGAGCAAACGGGGCTCTAACCGTATTTATGACAAAGTGCAATAAAGCGTCACAGAATCGGTCCATAACCATGACGAATCTTGGGAACGTCATACTATTTTTGTCATGGAATTTGAGATTTCTTGTAGTGTGAGGAGGGGATCAAACATGTGTTCTCATCACCCTACACCCCTCAACAAAACGGCATGGTGGAAAGGAAGAATCGAACCTTGATAGAAATGGCAAGAACGATATTGGACGAATACAAGACATCGGATCGCTTTTGGGCGGAAGCTGTCAACACCGCTTGCCATGCTACCAACCGGTTATATCTCCATCGAATCTTGAAGAAAACTCCATATGAACTCCTCACCAAAGATAAGCCGAACATCTCTTACTTTCGAGTCTTTGGTAGCAAATGCTTTATTCTCAACAAGAAAAATAGATTGTCTAAATTCGCTCCTAAATGTGATGAAGGTTTCTTGTTGGGGTATGGATCAAATTCGCATATTTACCGAGTCTTCAACAAAATCACCGTTGTTGTTGAGGAGTCGTGTGATGTGCAATTTGATGAATCTAATGGCTCTCAAGTAGAGCAAGTTGATCTAAATGATGTAGGTGATGTCGATCCTTCACAAGCAATCAAAAATCTATCTCTTGGAGAGATCAAACCACGGAGAATATGGAGGCTCAAGAAACTCAAACTCAATCAATGCAAGTAGAGCCATCCAACTCCATTCAAGACTCGAGTGGATCATTTGAGCAAGAAGAAGGAGTTGGGAACATCTCAAGCTCCGCTCCATCCAAGGGTTCATCAATGTGTTCAACGGGATCACCCCGTTGACAACATTCTCGGTGATATGAACAAGGGGTAACAACTGAAAGATCGAGGTTTATCGACTAGAGGGGGTGAATAGGAGATTATCAAATTTTAACAAACTTGTTGCTTAGCATGCAATTGGTGAAGCATAGTAAAGGTGAAGCAGCAGAGAACAAACAATAAACAACTCTAATGAAGAACAATCACAGAGTAAAGAGCTGAAATCGAAGACAAGAGGATTTAACCCGAAGTTCAATTTCTTGGCAACAACTCTACGTCTTCGTTTGGAGAGGCTGAGCACTTAGCTCCGAAGACACATAGTCTTCACCTTTTTCTCCTTGAGCTTGTGTCCACTTAGGATCTGCTCAACACTCTTGGTGGATCTTGAGGTGATCCCCGGACCTTCACAAACGTTGGAGGCGATTCCACAAGTTGGAGCTCTTCCAAGACACCTAGCCGGCTAGGAGATGCCAAATCTCCAAGAGTAATAGCTCAGATCTGCTAGGCTTAAGAAGCTCAGCTCGAATGCTCAATCCAAAGCTCAAATCTCTTGAATGCTTTCCTTTCACAAGGGGATCTCAATGGAGTCAAAGAGGAAAGGGGAACACACAGGGAGAGAGTACTTTTTGTGCTAAGTGTCCTCCCGAACCCGCAGGGGGTCGGGGATATTTATAGCCTGTCTGCAGAAAAGAGTCATTGGACTCAGAGATTCTCTTCCGGTTTCAACCAGAAGACAAAACCGGTAGCACCGGGATTCAAACCAACGGTCAGAACTAAAGACTAATGATGCACAGCGAAAGGCTTCACCACGAAGGCGGTAGGTCCGGATGGAACGCGGTCACACCGGGATGAAGAATGTGCTCACCAGAGCAACTTCCAAAAGCGAATCCCGGTTGTGCCAACTTTGAAGGCGGTTGTGCCGGGTATGACGAAATGGCCCATTCTTCCTCACAGAGAAGAAAAACAGCTCAACCGGAAACATACCCCGGTACATCCGCTTCAGCATAAGACCTCAGCCCAGAAGATGATCTCGGTGCAGCCGGAAGACAGAACCGGTGCAACCGCAGACACATGAAGAATAGGACTTAGTCTGAGACAAACTTGGCCCTAAGTCCAGAAGAGATTCCCGGTGCAACCGGAAGACAAACCCGGTGCAACCGCGGACAACTCTGAAGGCGACTTAGACTAGGGCATCAAAATGACCTAAGTCCAGAGAGGATTCTCGGTGCAACCGGAAGACAAACCCGGTGCAACCGCAGACAAACGAACAGGACTTGGTCTAGGGTACAGAAGCATATCCCGGTAGCACCGGACTCCCAAACCGATCGTACCGGTTTCCGGAATATCAAACTAGGGCAAACCCTAAGCGGCAGGGTTCCCTAACTCTCCAACACAGAGGCCATTCTCGGCAGCACCGGATTCAAGACCGGTTGTGCCGCAACTGAAGCTCTTCAAGGTTGAGACTGTTAAGTCCTCAGACCTTGCATCAGAGGCCAATCCCGGTACAACCGATTCTTCAAACCGGTACAACCGAGAGTCACTGTCTGTGTTTCAGAAAGAGATTTCAAAAAGGATTTCTTCGAGATTTGAACTGAGCACTTAAGAAGATCCTTCCTAGAGCTTAACTTATCTGACCCCTCTTGATAGGCGGCTTGTCCTATAGACTCAAACGATCTTTGATCATATAAACACTAGAAAATCTCCACTAATCTTCTAGATCCAAGCCTTTCTTCAACATCAATTTTTAGGGGTCGTCATTCATCGGTTAAACCAATCACCTGGGGACTAATCACCTGTGTACACTTAGTAAACCATTAGTCCCTTAATCGTTTGTCATTAATCATCAAAATCCATTAGGGGCACTAGATGCACTTTCAATCTCCCCCTTTTTGGTGATTGATGACAACACGATTAAAGCTTCAAATTGTATATAAGAAATTTGTGTTTTGGGTTTCATGACATAGAGATAGCTCCCCCTAAATATGTGCACTAATTTAAACTTGCTTTGAATACAAGTGCACATCTTTGAGGAGTATTGAGGAGCTCCCCTTATATCTTGAAATCCATGGTAGAGCATTGTATGAGAAATAATAAATAATGTAACAATGCACAAGTGGTGATTCAACCAAATAACCATGCATAGAAATTAATCAGAACAAATAGAGCATTTGATTAAACCATGGAGATTACTCAAATTATGTGAAGAAATAGAACAAAAGAGTATCACCACTTAGATTTTACAAACCAATACAAGAATAATCAATGAAAAACGAGGTTTGTAACTCTTCTAATCCTAAACTTCTTCTTCAGCGCTCCCTTTTCCTTGGGTTGAAGCTTCTATCACTCCCCCTTTGGCATCAAAGAACCAAAAACTTCAAACTGTTGGGGGAACATCAGAGGCAGAAGCATGAGGAGAATGCTGAGGAGCTGGAGCTGATGGAGGTTCTGCTGGAGATGTGGCTGTTTCTTCTGGCTGGACAGTGGAGTTGGTAGGACTTGGGGTTACTCTGTAGTGAGGTGAAGACAAAGAATGAGCACACCAAGAGTAGGATTCTTTGATTCCATGTGCTTCAAGCTCTTCTTCAGAGTAGTGTTTCTTCAGAAGTACCCAAGAACGTTTGAGCGCTTCTCTGTCAGCAAACTGAGAGATAGAAACCATGTTGAAGAGGACATTTAAGTCATGTCTGACTAACTTCTGCTCTTTCCTCATTTGGCGAAGCTCTTGAAGAATAAGGTCTGTTGGAGATGGAGCTGCCTGGGGTTGAGCTTCAGGCGACTGAGAATGACCTTCAGAATGATGGAAAGCTGGATCATCACTGGCCAGAGGAACTCTTTCTTCACCTGCCTGAGGAACTGAAGGTTGAGGAGCTGGATCAGCTGGACCTTTGCCTTTGCCTTGGACAAGAGATGCTTTCTTCACCAAGTCTTCATATAGAGAGGGAGTGAACTTGGTATGGGTAGTGTCACAATGAAATGCTATCTCTGTCTTGTTCAAGATGAACTTCATGATGTAGGGGGCATAAGGCAGCTGTTTGATGTGATCTGCATAGGCTTCACTCATGAAGTGGCCAAAGTAATCAGCTATGTTAAAGGGGAACATTGGTCATGATCTTCAGAAGAAGGTTTCTTGCTCTGTGGTGGATCTCATCCTGATTGCCCTTCTTCGGATCAAGAGTCTTCCTCAAAATTTTCAGAACAGTCCTGGCAGCATAGGTTAAATCGGCTGTCTTGCCGAGGACAAATTCTTTGTCTTGATAGTATAGAGGAGCCAACCCTTCTTTGGGCAAGATGTCTTCATTGTGAATCTTGGCATCTTCAGAGTTGATATCCATTCCTAGCCCTGTTCTGGCAATGAACTCTTCAAAAGTAGCTTCATATCTGGAATGGCCAGTCATCCACTCAAATTTCTAAGTGTTTGAGTGAGCATCACTTCCTGAGATGTACAGGGTGGCATAGAACTGAAGAATGAGTTCTTCATTCCAATCTTGCTTGAATGTGACAAAGTCTTCAAGATTTACTTGACGAAGAGCATCCAATACAGGGGCAAAGCACCTGTTCTTCTCCAAATAAGCTCTATCAATATACTGATGTTTGAAGACTCTGTTCTTCTTGAAGAGAGTTGTTTGATAAAAAGTCTTGCTGGGTCCTAGCCCAGAACCTGGGATCTGAAGCATCCCTGGCAAACTCATAGGGATTTACATCCCATCTTATCTCTCTGAGCTCTTCATTTGTTAGCTTATTGTACTCCACCACTGGTTGGGGCCGTCTGCCCTGTCGAGGAATCATCTGAGTAGGAGCTAGCACAACAAGTATAGCATTATCTTCAAGATTTTGCTGCTCCCTCATTTCAATATCTTCTTCATCCTCATGTAGCCTTGCTTTCTTCAGAGCGGATCTTGTCCTTTGGCTGGGCCTAGGGAGGCAACTTATCAGCCTTTTTCTTCTTCTTCTTCTCTGCTGGAGGTGTGGGTCTAGGAGTGACAGTTTGTTTCCTCATTCTTCGCTCATATTTTTGTGTTTGAGCCTGACCTCCAGAAGATGCAGATGCTTCAGCACTGCCAGCAGCAGTACCAGCTTGTTCTTCAGGGATTGCCTCCTCAGACTGAGTGGGTTGCTCTTCAGCTGGTTGTTCAAACTGTGGGTTCATCTCTTGATTGCTCAGGTAGGGCTGGTTGTTCTTCAACTGGGTGGCCTTCTGGCACTTCTGCTGTTGGAGCCTCAACTTGAGCTTCAGGTTGAGATCTTGATTCTTCAACCTGGGATTCCACTTGCTGAACATCAGCACTTGAAGCCTGAGGAATCTCTGTGACTTGTGCAGGCTGCTCTTCAACTGGAGCTGCAGCCTGTGCTTCAATTAGACCAGCAGTCTCTTCAACTGGAGCTGCTGTGGTTGTTTCTTGTGCAGAGGTCCCTGCTGGACTTGCTAGCTGTGAGGGGTCTTGAATCTGAGGTTCTTCAATGACAGAGCTGGAGGGCTGAGAGGGCTTGGCCACACTGCCTCTTGATTCTTTTCTGATTCTTGCAGCTTCTGCCATTGCTTTCTTCTTCCTTGACTCAGCAAGGGTAGCTGCTTTGGCTAAGCCTTTTCCTCTCTCTTCTTCAGAGCTTGTATAGCTATAAGGGTCTTGTATCTTTGGAAGCTTTCCTTGCTCTTGCCTTGAGCAGACTTTAACTTCTTCATTTCTTCCTCTCTCAGAGCCTTTTGCTTGTTAAACTCATCAAGTCTTGCTTGGCTCTTCTTGGCTTCTTCATAAATTGCTAGTCTTTCCAGGGCTAGAGCCCCTTGTCTGACTTTTTCTGCTTCAGAGAGGGGGACCATTTGGCCAGCTTGAGGTTGAGCTTCAGCTCTCTCTTGGGCATCCAATTCTTGGGCAACTTTCAGTGCCTTTTCAGCTTCCCATTGATCTGCTGTCTTCTTTATTCTCATGGCAGCCCTGAGCCCAATTGGGATTTCATCCCCAATGTCAGAATCTGATTCATCCCTTGGAGCAGCAGATGGCTTGGAGGCTGGAGATTTTGAAGCCTGAGCTCTGCTCTCACTCATCTTTCCTACCACTCTTCTCTCCTTTGGAGGAGACTTCTTCTGCTGAAGAATTACTCTTGAGGCACTGGCTGCCTCTTTTCTCTTCCTGACTTTCTTCAAGTGTTGAAGAAGATGGCTTCTTGGATTTAGCAGAGTCTGTTTGGCAGCTCTTTCTTCAAAGACACTCTTCCAATGAGCTGTTACATATTTTCCTTCCTTCTGCTGCTTCTTCCCAATACCTTCTGATTCTTTGATGTCTGTGCTTCCTTTGCATAGCAGTTTTCATGAGGAGGAGTGTACATCTTCAACTCCTTGGGCACCTCAAATGCCATATTCACCAGCTTCTTCCTTTTGCTTGCGGTTCCTGAAGAACCAGCCTGAGACTTTGACTTCTTGGTTGGAGGAGGAGGAGGAGAACTCTCTCTTGAGCTGCTGGAAGCCCTATCTGAATCATTGTCACTGATCTGAATGTCAAAACTCTGCTCAGCATTTGAATCACTTGATCAGAACTCATTGTGACACCTGTGAAGCATATGGGATAAGAGAGAGAAGGTAAGATCATAAGAGCACTCAGCAGACACAATTTTGAAGAAAATGATTTTAGCTGAAGAATGAGTTATTTCTTCAAAGTCGGTGCAACCGGTTTCACTTCCGGAAGTGCCGGGCTTGTGCTTCAGCGTTGCAGAGCACAAACGCGGAACTACCGGTTTGAAGACTCGGTTGAACCGGAAAAGTTGAAGACAAACAACTCATTCTGATTGGCGCAGAGATTGAACGGAATCTAAAAACGCGCCAAAAATCTAGGGAATTTGTGATTTGACAGGTACTAGTTTTTGGAGGGAAAAATTTACCGAGGAGATTGAACTCACGCGACGGGATTCGAAGAGGAAATCGCGGGTTCCACTGCCGTGCCCTAACTCGGCGGCGGCGGTGCTGCTACGGCGGCGGCGGACGTGAAGAAGTCCGGCGACGGCGGTGAGTCTGGTCGGAAATGCGGTGGTTTCCGGTGGTTGGACGAAGAACAGCGACGGCGCTGAGAGTTTTAGGGTTTTTGGAAGTTCAAGCGTCGGGGAGGAGAACTCTGGGTCTATTTATAGCCCTGGTTCCCGGTAGATCCGGAGATGCGGTTTGCGAAGAAACCGGATCTGCCGTTTTGAGTCATCAAAAGCGGTGGTGCCGGGATGAATCGCGGTAGCACCGGTTTTGAGTACTGAAACTTGAACTCTTCATTCTTCAGAGTCTCAACAGAGAGTGTTTCCGGTTGTGCCGGGTTTGGAAAACCGGTAGAACCGAAGAATTTGTTTTAAAACAGAAACTGACTCTGAGGAGTATCGCGGTAGCACCGGAAGGGGAAATCGGTGGTACCGGAATAAGTTTCAACAGTGCCCTTGTGAAGAATAGCATGAAGACTTTAGATAAGATATGAGATGGATCAGAGATTAGAGTCCTTTGTCATCCACTTAGAGAAATACCAACTGAAGAATTTAGCTATAAGTTGGATGATCATAGACTGACCAAGACTAGATCTAAATCAAATGTGGTGGTTTGAGGCCACCATGTATGAATGTAAAGATTTAGAACCACATATCAAGTTTGTGAAGAGGGTTCTATGAATCATATTCATCAATAAGCATATATGTTACTTTTCTCACATTCTTAGATGTACACATTCATTGAGAGAATGATACTTCCTTCTAATGTGTTTACATCTAGAGCCTCATCATCAAATCATGGTATAAACATGTATGCAAGGTTTCAAGTTACGTTTCGAGAATCCAAGATATTTAGCTCACTTCGCAACTCGCAAAACCTATGCTCATCTAAGGGTTTTGTGAAGATATCCGCTAATTGTTTATCCGTTCTCACATGGCTAATAACAATATCACCCTTTGCAACATGATCCCTAATGAAGTGATGACGGATGTCTATGTGTTTTGTGCGGGAATGTTGAACTGGGTTATTGGCTTTCTTGATTGCGCTTTCGTTGTCACACAAAAGAGGCACTTCTTTTATATTAATCCCGTAATCCTTCAAAGTTTGCCTCATCCACAATAATTGAGCGCAGCAAGCACCTGCGGATATGTATTCGGCTTCGGCGGTGGATAGGGAAACGGAATTTTGTTTCTTGGAAGACCAACTAACTAAGGATCTACCTAGGAATTGGCATGTTCCGGAGGTGGACTTCCTATCAACCTTGTTTCCCGCATAATCCGAATCTGAAAATCCAACAAGATTGAAACTAGCCCCTTTGGGATACCATAACCCTAAGTTGGGAGTGTGAACTAGATATCGAAGAATTCTCTTGACGGCCGTGAGGTGGCACTCCTTAGGAGCGGCTTGAAACCGTGCACACATGCAAACACTTAACATGATGTCGGGCCTAGATGCACAAAGGTAAAGCAAGGAACCAATCATAGAACGGTATACCTTTTGATCAACGGATTTACCGTCTTCATTTAGGTCGAGGTGGCCGTTCGTTTGCATTGGAGTTCGTATTCCCTTTGCTTTCTCCATGTCGAACTTCTTGAGCATGTCTCGAATATACTTCTCTTGGGAGATGAAGATTCCATTTTGAGTTGCTTCACTTGAAGACCTAGGAAGAACTTCAGCTCCCCCATCATGGACATCTCAAACTTTTCTGCCATCATCTCTCCAAACTCTTGGCTGAAATTGTGGTTAGTTGATCCAAAAATAATATCGTCCACATATATTTGACATACAAAGAGTTCACCATCCATTACTTTGGTGAAGAGAGTGCAATCAATTTTTCCAGTTTTGAAGCCTTTAGTTAGTAGAAACTTCTTAAGACATTCATACCATGCTCTAGGAGCTTGTTTAAGTCCATATAGAGCTTTGTGAAGTTTATACACATTGTTAGAAATTTTGGGTCTTCAAAACCTGGGGGTTGTTCAACATATACTAATTCTTCAATTTCACCATTTAAGAATGCACTTTTAACATCCATTTGATATAGCAAGATATTATGATGATTTGCATAAGCTAGCAAGATTCTAATAGCCTCTAGTCTAGCTACGGGTGCATAAGTCTCACCGAAATCCAAACCTTCCACTTGCGTGTAGCCTTGGGCGACGAGACGTGCTTTGTTTCCGCACCACTTGTCCATCTTCATCTTGCTTGTTCCGAAACACCCACTTTGTTCCTATAACATTGTGCTCTTTGGGGTTCGGTCTTTCGACTAGCGTCCACACTTTATTGCGTTCGAAGTTGTTCAATTCTTCTTGCATCGCCATCACCCAGTCTTCGTCATCCATTGCTTCGTCAATCCTAGTTGGTTCCAAAGAAGACACAAAGGAGTAGTGCTCACAAAAGTTTGAAAGTCTAGTACGTGAGCGAGTTTGTGGACCTTTGTTTATATCACTGATGATTCTGTCAACTGGATGACTATCTTGGATTTGCTTCATGAGCCTTGGGTGATGTGGACCACTTTGAGTTTGAAGCCTTGTTTGAGCTTCATCTTCGGCATTTGCTTCAGTGTCATCATTTCCTTCTTGGTGGTCTTGACTTGAAGAAGGTGGTATGACATCTAGAGATGAAGTGCTTTCTTTGACTTCAACTGGCTTTACTTCTCCAATAGCCATATTCTTTAAAGCCTCAGTGGGAATAAGCTCATCTGCAACACTTGGCAATTGCTCTACTTGAGAGCCATTAGTTTCATCGAATTGCACATCCACCGTTTCTTCAACTTTTCGTGTGAAATTGTTGAAGACTCGGTAAGTGTGCGAACTCGAGCCATAACCGAGAAAGAAGCCTTCGTGTGATTTTGGAGCAAATTTAGATGTGCGGTGCTTATCCAAGATATAGCATTTAGATCCAAATACACGAAAGTATGCAACGTTTGGTTTGTTACCGGTTAGTAGCTCATAAGAGGTTTTCTTCATGAATTTGTGTAGATAGAGCCTGTTGATGGCGTGACATGCGGTGTTGATGGCATCCGCCCAAAATTGGTTTGGCGTGTTGTATTCATCAAGCATTGTACGCGCCATCTCGATTAGGGTTCGATTCTTCCTTTCAACAACACCGTTTTGTTGAGGCGTGTAGGCGGCGGAGAACTCATGGTTGATGCCTTCTTCATCGAGGAAGTCATCTACATTTGTGTTCTTGAATCCGTCCCGTTGTCGCTTCGCACTTTCTTGATCTTCAACTCAAATTCATTTTGTGCTTTTCTTGCAAATCTCTTGAAGCATTCTTGGGTCCTAGCTTTATCCTCAAGAAAATATACCCAAGTGAATCTAGTAAAGTCATCTACTATTACAAGACCGTAAGCGTTACCTCCGAAGCTCTTGTAGGTATTTGGACCAAATAAGTCCATGTGAAGAAGCTCGAGAGGACATGTGGTTGACATGACGGTCTTGGAGGGATGTTTTGACTTCACTTGCTTCCCGGCTTGACAAGCACTACAAAGTCTATCCTTTTCAAAAGATACGTTAGTGATTCCAAGGATATGTTTACCTTTCACCAATTTGTCGAGGTTTCTCATTCCTACATGTCCAAGTCTTCGGTGCCATAGCCAACCTTTTGAAGACTTTGCAATCAAACATGTGGTCACTTGAGGACCTTTAGAGAAATCAACAAGATATAGATTGCCTTTTCTTATTTCTTTGAAGACTAATGTTTGATCATCACTTTTAGTTACTTGGCAATCAACTTTAGTGAATAACACATTAAGATCAAGATCAGTTAGTTGAGCAATGGACATTAAGTTGAATCCAAGGGACTTGACAAGCATAACATTGGCAATAGATTTGTCTTTGGATATTGCTACTTTACCTAGTCCCATTACCTTTCCCTTACCATTGTCTCCAAATGTAATGCTTCGAGAAGGTGAAGCATTTGGCATGAACTCATCAAACATGCTTTCGTCTCCGGTCATGTGATCGGTGCATCCACTATCAAGCACCCATTCTCGTCCTCCGAAGGCGTAGCTCTACAAAACAATTAGTTTCTTTTAGGTACCCATATCTTCTTGGGTCCATGAATGTTAGTGGTTGAAACATTGTTAGATGTGTCAAATACATTGGGTGCAAGGTTAGCGATGTGATCTTTGCGTACCCAAATGGTTTTGCTAGAGGTCACATCTCTACTCTTGTGCCCAATGAATTTGGCATATACTTTACCCTTTTGGGTTTTAGCTAATCTATAGTTGGCATTATGGTTAGCATGCATGGATACATAATCTTTACTAGCATAGCCACTAAAATGAGTGAGATCGATATTCTTCCCTCTTCCAAGCACCCACTTGGTCTTGGGATATTGCTCGGGTTTCCACTTGGTTCCATCAGAGTTGTAGCTTGGGATGAAGCCTAACCCTTCTTTCTTCGAATTCATCGATTGCTTGCTAAGAAGCTCTCTCAGAGATTCGCTTCCTTTACGGCACTTGAAGAAGCCAACCTCAAGGATGGTCTTCATCCTAGCATTCTCACTCATAACATCTATGGTCTCCTTAGATGGAGGGTTAGAAGAACAAGAGACCATAATAGCATTTGAAGATATAACATTTGAGTGTATGGTGCTAGATGATGTAGATGGAGACATGTCATTGGATGATGCAATGCATTTCAAGCATGAAGGATTAAAGCCTTCTTGATCTTCACTAATTTGTTTGGCAATGAGAGAATCATTCTCAAATCTAAGTTCATCATGAGCCACTTTTAGAGACTCAAGATCTTGCTTTTTGTTGAGGAACTCAACTTCAAGCTTCTCATGATTCTCTATTAGTGATTCATGAGCCTTAGTGAGAGCAAGGTATTTTGACTTGAGTTTATTCAACTCACGAGTCAATTCCTTATTCTTCTCCATCTCATCAACAAGCAAACTCTCTTGATCTTCAAGGATAATTTCTTGTTCCATGACAGTTTTAGCAAGAGTTCTATAGCTTGGTTTTATGTTCTCTAATTCTTCACTCATGAGGTCATCATCACTATCATCATAGTTGGGAGATTTTGAAGTTACCTTAGACCCTTTAGCCATGAGGCATGTGGGAGACTCGTTGTCGCTTGGCAAGTCGAAGAGTGACCGTGCCTTTGTCGGTGAAGACCATGCGAGTCCTGCCATCCCTGTTTCAGAGTCTGAGGTAGAGGCTTCGGAGCTTGAGGAGTCGCTTGCATCTGAATCCCACTCTTTGCCAAGATAGGCTTTAGCCTTGTACTTGTTCTTCTTGTAGTGCTTGGCCTTGGAGTGATGCTCCTTCTTGTGAGACTTCTCCTTCTTCTCATCCTTGTCTCCCTTGTGACCTTTGTCTTTTCTCTTGTCCTTCTTGTGAAGAGGACAGTTGGCAATGAAGTGGCCGGTCTCCCCACACTTATAGCACTTTCTCTTCTTGGGATTTCTTGAGGAGGAACCCTCTTTTCTTCTCAGTTCGTACTTCTTGAATCTTCCACCCTTTTGGAACCTGTTGAACCTTCTAACCAAAAGAGCGAGGTCCTTTCCAAAAGAGTCTCTCATCTCTGCTTCATCACTGGATTCTTCAGATTCTTCTTCAGATGAGGAATCTGTCTTCTTGGCCTTCAAGGCAATGGCTCTTCGAGACCCTGATCTTGTAGAGTGCAGCTCTTTCTTTTCTTCAATGATCATCTCATGAGCATTGAGTCTTCCAAGAGCTTGAGAGGGAGTCAAAGACTTAAAATCTGCTCTTTCTTGAATGAGTGTGCACAATGTGTCATACTTTTCATCAAGAGACATGAGGAGCTTCTTGACGATGACTGTATCTGTAATATCTGTTGCACCCAGTCCTCGAAGCTCATTCGTGATGGTTGTGAGTCTTGAGTAGATGCTTCGGACTGACTCTTGATCTGAACCTCTGAACCTGTTGAATTGGCTTCGAAGAACATCAGTTCTGGAGTCCTTGACTGACTCAGTGCCTTCATACACTTCTTCAAGCATGTCCCAGATCTTCTTCGCAGTTCTGAGAGTGCTGATTCTTCCAAACTCATCATCACTCAGTGCGCCGAAGAGTATGTCACAGGCTTGAGCATTCAGCTGCTTCTTCTTCTTGTCAGCATCGGTGGGTTGATCTTCACTGGTGACATCACATCCATTCTCGATAACTTTCCAGATTTCGAAGTCAATTGCTTCAAGATGCATCCTCATCTTGTGCTTCCAATCTGCATAGTTAGTCCCATCGAAGATAGGTCTATGTGATGAACTTCTATAGTTCCCAGAAGTCGACATACCTTTCTCCTTGGTGGTTAAACCAAATCAATAGCAAGAGGAGACCTCGCTCTGATACCAATTGAAAGATCGAGGTTTATCGACTAGAGGGGGGTGAATAGGAGATTATCAAATTTTAACAAACTTGTTGCTTAGCATGCAATTGGTGAAGCATAGTAAAGGTGAAGCAGCAGAGAACAAACAATAAACAACTCTAATGAAGAACAATCACAGAGTAAAGAGCTGAAATCGAAGACAAGAGGATTTAACCCGAAGTTCAAGTTCTTGGCAACAACTCTACGTCTTCGTTTGGAGAGGTTGAGCACTTAGCTCCGAAGACACATAGTCTTCACCTTTTTCTCCTTGAGCTTGTGTCCACTTAGGATCTGCTCAACACTCTTGGTGGATCTTGAGGTGATCCCCGGACCTTCACAAACGTTGGAGGCGATTCCACAAGTTGGAGCTCTTCCAAGACACCTAGCCGGCTAGGAGATGCCAAATCTCCAAGAGTAATAGCTCAGATCTGCTAGGCTCGAAGAAGCTCAGCTCGAATGCTCAATCCAAAGCTCAAATCTCTCGAATGCTTTCCTCTCACAAAGGGGATCTCAATGGAGTCAAAGAGGAAAGGGGAACACACAGGGTGAGAGTACTTTTTGCGCTAAGTGTCCTCCCGAGCCCGCAGGGGGTCGGGGGATATTTATAGCCTGTCTGCAGAAAAGAGTCGTTGGACTCAGAGATTCTCTTCCGGTTCAACCGGAAGACAAAACCGATAGCACCGGGATTCAAACCAACGGTCAGAACTGAAGAACTAATGATGCACAGCGAAAGGCTTCACCACGAAGGCGGTAGGTCCGGATGGAACGCGGTCACACCGGGATGAAGAATGTGCTCACCAAAGCAACTTCCAGAAGCGAATCCCGGTTGTGCCGACTTTGAAGGCGGTTGTGCCGGGTATGACGAAATGGCCCATTCTTCCTCACAGAGAAAAAAAACGGCTCAACCGGAAACATACCCCGGTACATCCGCTTCAGCATAAGACCTCAGCCCAGAAGATGATCTCGGTGCAGCCGGAAGACAAAACCGGTGCAACCGTAGACACATGAAGAATAGGACTTAGTCTGAGACAAACTTGGCCCTAAGTCCAGAAGAGATTCCCGGTGCAACCGGAAGACAAACCCGGTGCAACCGCGGACAACTCTGAAGGCGACTTAGACTAGGGCATCAAAACGACCTAAGTCCAGAGAGGATTCTCGGTGCAACCGGAAGACAAACCTGGTGCAACCGCAGACAAACGAACAGGACTTGGTCTAGGGTACAGAAGCATATCCCGGTAGCACCGGACTCCCAAACCGGTCGTACCAGTTTCCAGAATATCAAACTAGGGCAAACCCTAAGCAGCAGGGTTCCCTAACTCTCCAACACAGAGGCCATTCTCGGCAGCACCGGATTCAAGACCGGTTGTGCCGCAACTGAAGCTCTTCAAGGTTGAGACTGTTAAGTCCTCAGATCTTGCATCAGAGGCCAATCCCGGTACAACCGATTCTTCAAACCGGTACAACCGAGAGTCACTGTCTGTGTTTCAGAAAGAGATTTCAAAAAGGATTTCTTCGAGATTTGAACTGAGCACTTAAGAAGATCCTTCCTAGAGCTTAACTTATCTGACCCCTCTTAATAGGCGGCTTGTCCTATAGACTCAAATGATCTTCGATCATATAAACACTAGAAAATCTCCACTAATCTTCTAGATCCAAGCCTTTCTTCAATATCAATTTTTAGGGGTCGTCATTCATCGGTTAAACCAATCACCTGGGGACTAATCACCTGTGTACACTTAGTAAACCATTAGTCCCTTAATCGTTTGTCATTAATCATCAAAATCCATTAGGGGCACTAGATGCACTTTCAACAACTCGCTCTCGTGTTGCTAATTTTTGTGAGCATTACTCCTTTGTCTCTTGTGTTGAACCCACTAAGGTCCAAGAAGCACTTGATGATCCGGATTGGGTGAACGCGATGCATGAAGAGCTCAACAACTTCACCCGCAACAAGGTTTGGTCCTTGGTGGAAAGGCCCAAGCAAAATGTCATAGGGACAAAGTGGGTCTTCCGAAATAAGCAAGATGAGGATGGACAAGTTATCCGAAACAAAGCAAGGCTAGTGGCGCAAGGGTTCATCCAAGTCGAAGGTTTGGACTTTGGTGAAACCTACGTGCCCGTTGCTCACTTAGAAGCCATCCGCATATTGCTTGCATTTGCATCCCATCATAATTTAAAATTATATCAAATGGATGTGAAAAGTGCCTTTCTAAATGGACCTATTAATGAACTTGTATTTGTTGAACAACCACCGGGTTTCGAGGATTCCAAATTCCCCAACCATGTCTATAAACTACATAAGGCACTATATGGATTGAAACAAGCTCCTAGAGCTTGGTACGAATGCCTTAGGAATTTTCTAGTCAAGAAAGGGTTTGAAGTTGGAAAAGTCGATACCACATTATTCACTAAGAAAGTAGATGATGACCTATTTATATGCCAAATTTACGTTGATGATATTATATTTGGCTCTACTAACAAAACTTTCAGTGAAGAATTTGGTAAGATGATGGCTAGGAAATTCGAGATGTCAATGATGGGGGAGTTGCAATTCTTTCTCAGATTCCAAATCAAGCAACTCAAGGAGGGGACGTTCATATATCAAACCAAATACGTCAAAGACATGTTGAAGAGGTTTGACATGGAGAGCGCCAAACCCATCCAAACCCCCATGCAAACAAATGGCCATCTCGACCTCAACCTTGATGGAAAATCGGTAGATCAAAAGGTATATCGCTCCATGATTGGATCTTTATTATATCTTTGTGCATCTAGGCCCAATATCATGCTTAGCGTATGTATATGTACAAGGTTTCAAGCCACTCCTAAGGAGTGTCACTTAGTGGTGGTTAAAAGAATTCTAAGATATCTTGTTCATTCCTCAAACTTAGGGCTTTGGTATCCTAAGGGTTCTAGTTTTGATCTAATTGGATATTCGCATTCGGATTATGCGGGTTGCAAGGTTGATAGGAAGAGTACCTCCGGAACATGCCAATTCCTAGGTAGAGATAAAGTGCCTCTTTTATGTGATAATGAAAGTGCAATAAAAATTGCCAACAACCCCGTCCAACATTCCCGAACCAAGCATATAGACATCCGTCATCATTTTCTTAGGGATCATGTTGCAAAGGGAGATATAGAGATAAGTCATGTGAGGACCAAAAAAACAATTAGCGGATATTTTCACCAAACCCTTAGATGAGCATAGATTTTACGAGTTAAGGAATGAACTTAATATCATTGATTCAAGAAACTTGGCTTGACCTCTTGTATTTACATATATGCCATGATGATTTCGTGCTTTAGATGTAATTGCACATATAGGGGGAGTGTCTTAATTGTTGATATATTGACACAACCCTATAAATGTGAATAAATCAATAGTTTGTAATTATATCATGTTCATATTGATAAAAATTACAAAAATTGAGTCTTTGCATATTGGAATCCTATTCTCAAATAAATAAGTGACTTTAGTGCTAAAATTGACTCATACATGGTGGAAACACCCCAAATTTTTCTTCTAAATTCCTATTTGATGTGTTTCTCATTTCAAAGCAAAACTAATCTCTCATGGAATTATATATCTATTTTCTCTTGATTTTACTTAAATCACATCCAATTGTTGTTTCGTTTGATTTGATGTTGCCCATTGGATGTGGTAAGAGTATGTAAGGTCATCCCTAGTGCTATCTATCTAAACATCTCATCTAATCTCATTCAAATCCTATGCACAAGTGTTTTTGAAACTCTTCGAAAATCTATCTCTGAGAAGGTCTGACAGTCCGGATCTAGGCCGGAGTGTCCGGATTCGGTCACCCGGAGTGTCCGGATAGCCAGACTGTCCGGGCAAAATCCGGACAGTCCGCGTATGGTCCAACGGGCATATAACCCTAGGGGGTTTTCTTTTCCTCCACACCCTCCAACTCGACTCCAAACAGTTGCCCCTGAGCCGCCGCCGCCTTCCGGACCCTCCGGGGAGCTCTCCGACCCTCCGGATCTTCTCCGGATTGAAGACCTCATCATCCTCTTCATCTTCATCCGTGAATTTCTCGAGTTCTCCTCTTCGATTTGAAGCCACCTCTAGAAATCAACCCCACCGGAGTTGCCTTAGCCCATCCTCGCTGAGTTAGGGCAAGATGGGACCATCTTTGGGTAATGCACTACTGCAGATAGACCCTCTCCTGAACCCCCTCCACTGACGGGCATAAAAAGGTCCGTCGCTGGAGGGGAACTCCACCGACGGACGGAAAATAGCCCGTCAGCGGAGAACGCAGCAAAGCAGAAGGTGAGGAGCACCACTGACGGGCGCCAAAATAGCCCGTCAGTGGAGATGAACATGAGGAGGGATAGATGACACGTCATTTTCACTGACGGGCTCTTGTTAAGCGCCCGTCAGTGGAGATGACAACTCCACTGACGGGCGGCGATGTAGCCCGTCAGTGAAAAGGTGAACATATGACGTGCCATATCACTGATGGGCCCTTAAATGCTGCCCGTCAGTGGAGAGGTTGTCTTCACTGACGGTTGTCTTTCGCGTCCGTCAGCGGTATTTGGTGCATACGTTGCTTATGAATCACTGACGGTGCCCTTTTAAGAGCCCGTCAGTGGTGCTCCTCACTATAAAACCAGAGCACGCCCTTGCTGCTGGCCAGTGCTCGCGCGCCAACCGGCCAGCAGCAAGCACCGCCGTCCCCCCAGCTGTTGCCGCCGCCGCCGCCGCCCCCCTTCCCCCCCCCAACCCACAACCACTTCTCCCCTCTCCCCAACCCTCATCCCTAAGCTCTAGAGGGACTAGATCTAGATCTAGATCTTTTTGCTCATCCTCTCACTCTCTCCTTCCTCCTCATCCTCTCACTCTCTCCCTCCTCCTCATCCTCTCACTCTCTCCTTCCCTCCTCCTCATCCATATTAATTCTGAAGCGCTACATTCGTAACAGGTCACAACCGGAAGGTAGCATCATCCAAGGCTATGTTGCCAAAGAGTGTGTCGAGTTCTGCACGGATTACTTGGCTGATCAAAAGTCTATCGGTGTTCCTGTTTCGCGCCACATGGGTAGGCTCGATGGTGAAGGCCATGCACGTGGACAGAAGGCGATACATGTTTATAATTCAGTACCGAATAGATCAGCTGACTACGATAGAGCACATGTCGTGGTGCTGCAACACCTTACCGTGGTGCATCCTTATCTCTGGATGCACATGGTGAAGGTAAAAAAAGAAAACCCGAAAAAGGGAGAAGCGTGGCTCTCGAAAGAGCACAACGCGAAGTTCGCAAGCTGGCTAAAGAACTACTGGTATGAAAGGACTCCGACAAATGATGAAGAAGAGACGGTCAAAATGTTGTCACAAGAGCCTGCGAGCAAGGTCCTGACATTTCAAGCATATGATATCAACGGATACACATTCTATACGGAGGCTCAAGACAAGAAAAGTACGTATCAGAACAGTGGGGTGACGATAGAGGCTAAAACCGGTAACCGTAAGGACATATACTACGGCATTATCGAAGAGATTTGGGAACTGGACTACACCGTCACGAAGATCCCCATGTTTCATGTCAGATGGGCGAAAAATGTCCATACGGACGATGACAAATTCACTACCGTGACTTTACCTCCCCCGACATCTATTGACTCAACACAGGTGAAAGCAATTAGTGCCAAAGATGAGCCTTGGGTATTAGCTAAACAGATCTCGCAAGTGTTCTACATAAAAGACCCGAAGGAAAAGAAGCGCCATGTCGTCAGAAAAGGGAAAAGGAGTATTGTCGGAGTCGATGGTGTAGTTGACGAAGAGGACTATGACCAATTCGACGACCCGGACTCCGAGCCAGAAGATACTGATAAACGGCCCACCAAAAGGAGCAAAGGTATTAAGGATTCTGAGCCCTACATCAGACGCACCCACGCCGAAGGACTAACGTATACCACCAAGAAGATTACTATTCACGAGAAGATTGTCGAAGATGACAAAACCTAGCGAGCTACGTGTGTTTGTATAATAATGTCTATGTTTGGATGACATTATATTATGTGTATGTGTAATGGTGTAATATTGTTGACCCGCGCTAAACGACAAAATCGTAAAACCCTAACACGCGACGACACAAAAATGCATCTCCCAAAATCTAAAACCCTAAACAAAATGCATCTCCTAAAAAACCTAAAACTAAAACCCTAAACAAAATGCCCTACCCCAAAAAAAGAAAAACATAGAATGCATCCAGCAAAAATCAAAAACAAAAAACAAACTACACTGATGGGCATATTTCAGATGCCCGTCGGTGTAAAGACCACCACTGACAGGCGGACCGTGAGGCCCATCAGTGGTAACCCCCACCTACCACCACTGACGGGCCTAGAAGGGCCGCCTGTCAGTGGTAACGCCCGGCTTCCCTAACCCTAGCACCTCACTGACGGGCCTAAAAGGGCCGCCCGTCAGTGGTAACGCCCGGCTTCCCTAACCCTAGCTACCACCACTGACGGGCCTAGAAGGGCCGCCCGTCAGTGGTAACCCCCGGCTCCCCTAACCCTAGCGAACCCAGCACCACTGACGGGCATCTACCACTGACGCCTTCCTCTCTGCTGACGGACCTTCATTATGTGCCCGTCAGTGGTACTCCATATCGTATATAAGCCACGCGGGACTTGGCGAAAATTTCGCCAAGTCCCGCGCGTTCATTCGAACCAGCAGCGAGACAAACCGCCCGACGCCGCCAGGCTGCTCCGACGCCCGACGCCCGACGCCCGCACCGCCCGGTCCGTCGCCTCCGTCGTCCACTCGCCGAGATGGCATCCCCGAGCCATGCCGCCGCCGAAGCCGCCGCCGCCTCCCCGAGCCATGCCGCCGCCTCCCCGAGCCATGCCGCCGTCGAAGCCGCCGCCGTACCCGTTGCCGAAGCCGCCGCCGTCTCCGTTGCCGACGCCGCCGCCGCCGTCTCCCCTGCCGCCGCGTCCATCGACCGCACCGCAACCGCGCCGATCCGCAGGTGATTCGCCTCTCGCCCCTTCGTTTTTGTTTCTTCAAGGGGAACCGACCAAATTATGCGGGATGTGGCCGGCCTCTCGCGCCGTCGCCTCTCAGGTTCCATCAATCACTTCGGTCCCCCTCTTCCTCCGCTATATACATTGATCATGCGTTGAACAATCGACCAATCGTCTTGTTCGATCACCATCTATCCTGCGCAATTCACTTCTTTCTTATCTTTGCCTGAGCACCTCACCGATATATCGTCAAACGATGTACGAAAGATGCTAACCGAATGTCCGTACATTGCTATAAAGATAATAGAAACAAATCTAAGCATATGGCATATAAGTTTTCCTATAAATGCACGGCTATATAAAACTAACTGAATTAGAAAAATAGAACTTACATATAGCAAAACTGTAAGAATGGTCATATGACATATTTTCCAACCCTGAAATACAATATGGCATAAATCATGAAAAGATAGTCCCACCAATTAGAAAGTTACCTTCGGTGGAAGAGCTAGAAGTGGGATATTAGCCGTCTCTTTGATATGTTGGTTTAATGGTCCTCTAGAGAGTATGGCAGGCTCTTTTATTATGGCATCATATTGTATTTTAATTGGCAGTCGCAAATCTCATTTGTAGGGAAATAACATGTGCCTTGCTAATCGTTAACAAAAGGAACTTTTTGTCCCAACTTGCATGAAAGCAAGGATAATTAGTACTACTACTTTGCTTTGTTCTCAAGGAAGGAATGGAAATTTCTCTCCGTCGTTATCCATGGTCCTATTTCGAGAGGAAGGAATTAATACTTTTAGGACCAACCTGTGAAGCTGCTATTGTTTTGGTCATTCTATGATGCACTGAACTCAAGTACAAATGCAAGGCAGGGCTCTAAAAGATATATCGATGGATTTGGTCATTCTATGTTTCTTCCTGAGCTACTGCGGTCCTTACTTGATTCTTTGGATGCCTTCTAAGCTAAGTTCTTTGACCCTGGCAGGCCTCGCTTAGCTGATGCTACCACAGGCTGCCTCTTAGCCTTGACATTCTTATTCCAAGCTATCTTCATCGTAGAACTGTTTGACAGGATACATTATCATGTTTCTCAATTAACAACAACACCATTCCGTATTTAAGCAGTTTTAACGCATATGCCTTGAGCGCTTCCATTGCTTCCTATAGTATTTCCGCTGGGGCGCCGACCCGAGCAATAGAGCCCGTGGGGGTCGCCCTCGGCGTGGTGGCACCGTTCGAGCCGCCTAGGGAACAAGCCCCCGTTGCTGCCGTCACAGCTGCTGAAGATCAACCTGCCTCGGAGTCCACCTCCTCCAGCGATGACTCTGGCTCCGAGTCAGCCTCTGAAGAGGACGTGGCGCCCCAGGAACAACTACCACCCCCGGCCCCGACAAGATCTCAGACTAGGAGAAAAGGCAACCAGTTGCCGGACAGGACGTACGTCATCACTCGAGTCAACGATGTCAGAGATGTTCCAGCGAGTCCATAGAAGGCCGCCCAGACCTTCAGCAACGCCTGCGGGTGCTTAGTCCGCGAACAAGTGAAGATCACATGCAAAGAATTCAGCCAGTTGTCTGAGTCGACCCGTGAAGCTTTATTGAGGAAAACTATGGGACAAATACCAGATTCCTGCCGCCGACAAGGACAGAGTCCAAGCGGCAGCCCTTCGCATCATGGCTAGGGCTCTCAAGACTTGGTGATACGACGCACAGAAGGTCGTGGACGACGACTGGGATACGAAGATCAGTACAAGATGGCCGAAGATAGAAAAGGAAGACTGGGAGCAATTCGTTGCTGAAATAAGGAGTGCGGAATTCCAAGAGAAGAGTCGCTGGGGGAAGGAGCTTCGGGCCAAGAACAAGTTAGACCACAAGCTCGGAAGCCGTGGATACCTTGGGAAGAGGCCAAAGTGGGCCATAGAGGACGCCAAACTGGCCGCGGCTGGGAAAGCGCCTCCTTTTGCGCATCTCAGGGAGCCACGCGCCAGGGAGTATATGAGGGCGCATACAAGCTTTGACCCTGTGGCGGGGTCACCAATTATACAGTCTGAAGAACTCCAGGAGGTGGCCAACCGGCTGGTAACATCTCAACTCAGTGTCTTTTCTTACGTAGTTACGTTGTATCGAAATACGCTATCTTCTCATCATGCAATATAACTTGCAGACAGAGCTGAGCCAGCAGCCTGCAAGCTCACAGGACTCTGTCACGAGCTGCCCGAGGTGGAACGATGATCTGGCGAAGGCTCGATAGAAACCGGAGCATCGGGGCCATGTAGTAGGCGTCGGAGATGGCGTTAAGTGGGACAAGGTGTTTCCCCAAAACCCCGAGTGTTGCCGCCGCCCAAGGAGAGACAGCCAGGAGTACATGGATAATCTCCGTGAGCAAATGCGAGAGATCGCCGAGCAGACGTGGGTACGTATGCAAGTCCTCGCAGCGCAGGGCGGTGCGACAATGGTCCCCGATATCCAGCCATCTGGTTGGAGTAGCTACGCATCCGCCTCGGACGGCCGGCCGGAATCGCTGAATCAAATCGACAACATCACCGTAAGTTTCGTACGCTAAAATGAGTCATTACAGTAAATCCTGATATCGTTGTCCTGACTTCAGTGATGATGGCACATCTATCCCTGTTTTGTAGGAAGCCACTAGATGCACACTGACGGTGCAGATCCCTGGCATGAAGGTGAAGGTTGCGCACGGCCAGGTCTTCCCGACGCCGGAGGGGGCAATCCTGCACTGTGTTCCTATGCGGGAGCACCATGCGAAGGTGCAGGTGGACGTCGTCCTCAACGACTACAACGATGTGTTAGTCCCTGTCCCCCCTGAAGAGGAAATGACACGGCTAGGGCAGTGCAAGAACTATTTCATCCAGTGGCTGAAGAGCCAAATTATTTTAGCTGCGGCGCCCTCTCCTCGCACGGCTCCATCTCCTCGCACGGCCCCCTCGTCCACCAACCCGTCTCCATCGGTCGGACGATCTCCCTTGGGCCTCAGCCAGACAGCTCCGACGTTCAAAGACCTTGAAGACCATCTTGTCGAGGACCAGTACAGGGAGACGGGTATGCAGTCCCCGGCGGCGAGGGACGAGCCCATGATCGATCCACCGGAAAGGCGCGAGGAGGATCAACCTAGAGGGAAGATTTTCTCTCCTGCCACACTTGCCGGAACACTGGAAGCGGCGATGGCGGCAGGCAAGAGTCCTGAGCCGCTGCATAGGAGGAAGAAAAGCAAGAAGAGAAGGGCCGGCACCGGCGAGAAGGAAAGAAAGGAGCAGATGAAGAAATCCTTATCCTTTTTGGCATCGGCATCGTCATCCAAATTATCTACACGGAGCATGGGTCTCTGGCGATATGTTTATGAACCAGGTCAGGACTTACTCCCGCAGGACGAGTTGGACAATCTTTCCGAGGACATGAAGGCGCTGCATGAAGATTACCTAAAGATGTCCAGAGAGCCGCAAACATTCTGCCAATATTGGAAGGTCAAGGTGCCAAGAGATTACAACTTCTTCATGGAGAACGACCAGGACACCTTCGACCTCAATTTTGAAGACCTCTTCAATATGTTCAACCTCTACAGGCTCGACACCACGATGGTCAGGCTATGGGCTCTCTATCAAGCCCAAGAGTGCAGACGTCTACAGGACTCCAATATCGGGATAGTCGATCCGATATGCATGAACGAAGGCTACGCTGATACCACGGGCGCTCGATACTTTCTACAAGAATATCTATCGCGTGTCTTCATCGTGCATAAGGACAAGGAGTACATACTAGCCCCCTACAACCCTCTGTAAGTCCTTTAATTTAGCACCGTATGAATTTTTTTTGTTTTTTACGCATGTATCTCCGCCTTCTTACGTTCATTTGTTCACATTGACGCAGCGACCACTGGGTCCTCATTGTGATAGTTCCAAGCTGGGCCAAGGCATTCTACTTCGACTCCGATGCGCAGAAGAGATCGAACTTCAAAAATATCACTTCTATTTTGGATGCAGCCTTTGTCAGAGCCAAGTTCTCGGGCCATCAAAAAATACCTCCAAAAGCAACAAAAATGGTACACCATTACAAGTTCCCTTGCAGAGTTCAGCCCGAAAATAGCGTGACATGTGGGTACTACACCTGTGCCCATATGGACCTATTTGTCCGGTACAAGAACAAGCATTGGAAGGATATGAAAGAACTGAAGGCTTGGAGTGAGCTAGGACATCAATTGTACGATTGGCGTCAGGACTTTGCCCGCATCCAAAGAGTCTTCGCCAAAATCATCAATCTTGAAGTAATCAATCCAATGGGTGAATTCTACGCCGGCCCCCCAGTTTCCGAAGCTAAACTTAAGCGGGAATCAGTAGATTAGTTGTTTAAAAAACTTTATTATGTCGCTCGTCAAATATACTTGTTTTCTTTCATACCTGTGATTAACGGTTACGTGAAGTGTTATGTCATTACGAATAAGTTATATCAAATTTTATATTTGTGAATATTTCTGAAATTTATGAAAATTTGTGTATATTTGTGAAATTTATGGATGTTTGTGAAATATATGACTATATTTGTGAGAATTGTGAATGTTTGTGAAATTTGTGAACATATTTGTGAAAATTGTGAATATATTTGTGCAATAGGTGCTGAATGGAAATGCACAACAGAAGCTCTACTGACGGGCACTTAACAAACGCCCGTCAGTGGTGAAGCCCGTATGGCCAAGCTGCAGGTCCTACCACTGACGGGCGCGTAGAGATAGCCCGTCAGTGGTGAGCCGGTACCACTGACGGTCGCTGGTACATAGACTGTCAGTGGTGAGGTCCTACCACTGACGGTCACGTATCAGACGACCGTCAGTGGTGATTGGTTTACACTGATGGTCCTCGTGCCCGTCGGTGGAGGTCACCCCTCCACTGACATTCCCAGGTTGACGGGCCCCCCGTCCGTCAGTAGAGGGGGTTAAGTGCCCGTCAGTAGAAACCCGTTCTGCAGTAGTGATGCCTTGATTCGCCATCTCTCTCCTCTTCAAAATCCTATGAAATCTATAAGTTTCTCCTAGCCAATCCATGGATTTCATGAAAATAGGGTTATATGCCCGCTGGACCATACCCATAGATGATCTCTATCCATATGTCTCTAAGTTGCTGCAAAACAAAGGTTTAAATTGATTGCACTCTACCCATTCCCTCGGAAGATGGGCTTGCCTATTCTGGAGTGCCCGGACAGTCTGGATTTCACCTGGAGTGTCCGACCGTCCGGACAGTCCGGGTTCAACCCGGAGTGTCCGGCTGCCCAGACAATCCGGCCCCAATCCGGAGGGTCCGGGTAGGCTGCAATCAGGAAACCCTCCAAATGCAACACTTGATCCTTGGCTTCCTCTGCAAACCTTGTGCACTTATCTTGTGCTCTTACCTATCATTTTCACAGGTGCTAACAGTGGGAGCTCTAGTGAGGAATGGGGGGTAGCCCATCAAGCTATGAGTGACAAGAAACTGGGCAGCTCTCAAGAACCCAGGAGGAATGCTCCTAGGCAAGCTCAGAGGAAGACTATTGATGCCGAAGGCACTTCCTCCCAGCCCAAGAAAAACACAAAGAGGCCAGCAAGAAGAGAAAGGTCAATTAATTATAGGAAGATGAACAAGACAGAATATCAGAAACTGAGATGGGAGAATCCCAACTTTCACTCCAAAGTCCAAGAGCAAATCTTTGAAACCGTCATTAAGCCCTTGAAGACCCAGGTGTGCCCCCAAAAGGCAATCAACTTTGAGTATATCAAGTCAAAGGAGGATCACTTTCGGGGACCTATGAGGCTTTTGAACAATTGGGGCTTGTTCAAATCATGAAACTTCAGCAGTCTTGAAATGATGACATGATCACTCAGTTTTATGCCACCCTCTTTCTTGAGAACAACAGGGAAGGCACATTCCACTGGATGACAGGAAACATCAAGTACAGGGCGAACTTCAGTGACTTTGCTGCTGCCCTAGGAGTACCAGTATACGATGACAATGATGAGAATGTGATCAGAATCCACAATGAAGATCCAATGCATCCCAGCGAGCTAAACAACATGTATAGCTCTAGCCACAGAGGAGTAGTTCTGGGGAACACAAATGGGCTCTTCCATTTTATGATCAGATGAACAAATTGTTCCGCCAGACTCTCACTCCCAAGGTTGGAGATCTATCCTACATCCGTGTCTACTCTATAAATCTGCTTGCTCATGCCAAGGATAAGACTCCTATTGATGTCATGGACTTCATCTACAATGAGATCAGACTTGCCATGGTGGATAGGCGCTCACTTCCTCTTGCACCCTACATTTAGACTTTCATCAATGCCATCACTGGAGATCTACCTGAGTATCAAACTCATCACACTCTCTATAGGCCAGTGATAGAGAAGCCAATTGCTGGAGTCACCACCAGAGATTTGAGGAACAAGCCAACAAGAGATCCACCATATCAGCCATCGACTTCCAGCTCTCAGAGAGGTATCATGACAGCACTCAAGTCCATCTTCAAGATTTGCAAGAGCAATGCCGTGAAGATTGAGAAGGTCAATCGTCGTGCAAAGAAGAACACCATTCACCTCAAGAAACTTCAGAGGCTTGCTGGGAGTCAGGACGTGTCTCCCGAGGGTTCTGAGTTAGTGCCTAGTGATCCGAAAGACTTTTCAGACCCTTTTGCTCAAGCTGAGTCCTCTTCATCAATTCCAGGCGCCACTCCCGATGACGACAACGACGACGACGATGAAGCCTCCTCCTAGCTGGGTCGATAGCATCGCTTCTTTTCCCTTTTTGGTGTCTTGATGCCAAAGGGGGAGAAGTAGAGTAGCTCTATTAGGTTGTCGGGGGTTCAATAAGGGTTTAAGATTACAAAGCCTCGTTCTTTCACAAAATTTCTTGGAATGGCTTTGTAAGACTTATATTTGTGTTTGATGTCGCATGCTACTATGTTGGTATGGTCATATGGTCGTATGCTACTATGTTAATCTATCGTGGTTTGAACTATTTTTATTCTCATATCTAGTCATGCATGTACGCCGTTCAAAATGTTTAAATATGATGCTTCATGTGATGGCTTTCTATCGTGATTATAAATGTCTTATGTCATATCCGTGCAAACGCTAATCACTCATGTTATTAAATCAATATATGCACATTATACTTCCTTGAAACTTTCTATGTGCATACAAATAGGGGGAGCAATTCATATCTGAGCATTTCAAATCCATATTCATATATATCCATTTATGTTGCTAATCGTATTGTCATCAACCACCAAAAAGGGGGAGATTGAAAGTGCATCTAGGCTCCTAAATGTGTTTTCGTGGTTAATGACAAATGATTAGAGGACTAATGACCACTTGTAAGTGTTAAAATAGGTTTTAGTCCTCAACAGTTGAAACAGAGGAGCATCGGTGACCCCTCAAAAGAAAAAGGGAGAAGAAGAAGGTGGTAAATCTCCTAGATGTAGTCTTTATCATTTGAGTGACGAAAGTCACATTGAGTCTAGGACCACTGTACTATTAAGAGAAATGGGCTTGATGAACATGGTCGAGGAGAGCCTTTGCCGAGCAAAAGTTGTTGTCGCCAAAAGCTCCCACAGAAAAACCCTAATCATTCATCTCTGAAGAAATCCGAACCTCAGCCCGAAGGGTCCGGGTGAGGGTCCGGGTTTTCCAGAAGAGATCCGGACCTCAGCCCGGAGGGTCCGGGTTTCCAGAAGAGATCCAGACCTTAGCTCGTAGGGTCTGGCTCAGGGTCCGGATCTGTAATGGAAAGTCCGGATACTGGCCCAGAGGGTCCGGGTAAAATCCGGACAGTCCGGGTGGGAGAATTCCCAGCTGGTTCCCTCTGCCACCTCACGAGGTAGCTGTTAGATTTGAAAATCCAGAGGGTCCGGCCCAAATCCGGAGGGTCCGAATTTTGGCAGTTTGGCTCAAACGGCTAGTTTTTGAGGGAGCCTCTATATAAGCCCCCTTGCCCAAAGCAAGGGAAACTCTTTGCCCATTTCATTCCCTGCCTACACAAGAGCATTTCTTCACTCCTCCAAGCACCAAGAGAGAAACCTTGAGAGGAAGAGAAAGATTCGAGTGATTTGAGATCCAATCCAAGCAACGCATTGAGTTCATCTCCAAGTGTTCATCAAGCTCATTTCTCTTGGAGATTGGGGTCTCCTAGACGGTTAGGAGTCCTTGAGGGCTCCCATCCTTGTGGTGAGCCTCAAGAAGTTTGTGAAGGCCAGGATTTGCCTCTGTGAGGAAAGAATCACCAAGAAGAAATCGAGGAGACTTCGGAGAGTCCTCGAGGGATAAAGGCTTCAGAGGAAGCCAGCTCTTGATCACGTGTGATCGAGCTACCCAAACAGAGACGTAGGATTCCCCCAAGGATCCGAACTTCAGGAACAAATCCTTGTCCCTTGCTCATTCAATTCCGCACTTACTTTGCAAGTACCTTTATATAGTTCATATTCATCTTGCTTAGTATATTTGAATACTCATATTGAATATTGCTATCTTTGTTAATCAATCAAGTTTAATTCCACAAAAGTTGAAGAATTGATTAGCTTTGGATTAAAATTGTTTAGTCACCTATTCACCCCTCCCCTCTAGGCCGACATCTTGATCCTTTACACACCCTAATCCAATTCCACTAGCATCACATTCAAGCTCGAACATCTTATTAAAATCACGGAGTTGAAGTAAAAGGGTATGTGTTAACTTATCTTTTAATACCGTTAAAGTGTCCTCTTGCGTGTGGCTATAAAAAAAATGGAACAACCTTCTTTGTAAGTTCATTCAACGGTGTGGCAATGGTGCTAAATATTTAACAAAGCACCAAAATCCAGCAAGTCCTAGAAAATTACACTTGTGTGACCGTTTCAAGACGTGGCAAACTCTGTAAGGCTTCAAATATTGGTTTTATCAACTTCAATGCCCTATGGAATAACAACATAGGCAAGAAAAGATACTCGAGCGGTGCAAAAGGTGCACTTCCCAAGGTTACCAAACAAACGTGCATCACATAAAGCATTAAAAATAACACATAAATTATCAATATGATCCACGAAAGAATTGCTATAAACCAGAATATTATCAAAATAAAACACCACAAATTGTCCAATGAAAGTACGCAAAACTTCATTCATCAGTCGCATAAAAGTACTAAGCGTATTAGTTAAACCAAAAGATATCACTAACCAGTCATATAGACTGAACTTAGTTTTAAACATTGTTTCCCATTCGTCTCCTAATTTCATACGAATTTGGTGGTAGAGCCACTTAATTCATCAAGCATATCATCTAACCTATGGATTGGATGATGGCAGCGAATAGTAATATTATTGATAGCTCTACAATCAACAGAAATATGTAGTAATCCATCTTTCTTGGGTACCAAAATAACAGGAACATCACATGGACTAAGAGATTTATGAACATAATCTTTGTCGAGTAGTTCTTTCGTCTCCTCAGGGTTGGTACAGTATGGTGCATGGTTGGGCAGCAAGGCACTAGGGATAAAATCAATTTGGTGCTCTATCCCTCACATAGGTGGTAATCTCGGTGGTACGTCTTGTGGAAAGACATAGGAGAACTCATGTAAAATGTTAGCAACAGCTAGGGGCAAAGAGGGAGACATATCCTCAAATGTAAACAATGCCTCTTTGCAAACAAATGCATAACAAACACATCCAAATCAGATATATCAGATTTAGTAGCCAACAAACGTGTACCTTCCAATTTTATATCATTAACTTGTTTCAATGAAGATTTTCTCTTACTCTTATGTTGCTTTCATTCTTTAGCCACAATCTAATTTCCACTCTTAGTTTTCTCTTGATTTTTAGCTCTACTAGCTCTAGCAAGATCATCTTTAAAAGTTTGTTTAGGAGACATAGGAAGTAAACCATTATTTTTGCCTTTACGCACAAGAGAATATTGATTAGTTGGGCAAGCTCCATCGGCGATGTTCGTGGATTTTCATCCAGACGATCATGGAGGAAGGGTAGACTCGGGAGGCTACAAAGGCCGTTGTCAATGGGACTTCACCCGGCTTGGGAGCCAAGGCTACGTCGACGGTAGTCATGACGTCCCCTACCGTGACAGCCTAGGCGGTAGCTGCCACAGCAAGCTCTTTTTGATCTACCACTCTCCCGATGGCAACAGGTTGCTGGAGGACCACACGCTCTGACGAAGCGGGCAGTTCCCATGACACCCTTGAGGAAGCAGGCAATCCCCATGACACCTTCGGATCCTTGATGGAGCGACCAGATTGGAGCATGCCCGGTTATGGATGAGGACTCTACGGATCATGCCAAGCGTTTGGCACAAATCAGGAATTTAGACTACCCTGCTCATATGTCTTATGTAAATATGCCTAATGCTACAATTGCTTCTAATATTGTTAGGATAGGCATTACGTTGGGGGCAGATGATTTGGAGATTGATGGATCTATTAAGTTGCTTAAGAAAGTTGAGTATGATCGATTGCTTATTTCCTTACATAATAGGGCTAGGTCTTCACACACTAGTGATGAGGGTGCTTTACCTGTAGTTGATGAGGTTCAATGGTTAGATTTAAACTCTGTTGATCTACTTTGTGAGGATTTAGTGGACGAACAACTAATGGGCAAAGGGACCAATTGGATTTCCACTTGGCACCCAAGAAATCTACAATTCATGTAGTTTAAAAAGTTACTGACGAGGTTTCCTGTACTAACTCCTAGTCTAAATCTAAGGTAAAAAAATGAAGGTCATCTTTTGAAATAGCAGAGGTTTTGGGAACCTAGCTAAATATTGTCATACTTCTGAACTTGCTAAGGACCATAATTTAGACTTAGAGACACGGAAATATGATTTTTACAAGCCTCACTATGCTCTCTTTGTGGCGGTTGAGATTTTCTTTGGAGCTGGATCCCACCTCATGGTCAATCTAGGTCATCCTCATGAGGATCAATCTGGTTGTTTTTTATTTAGCTTTTGTCCACCATGGGGATTATTTCCTTAAATTTTGCTTGAGGAATAAGGAGGGTGGGTTTCAATGGATATTGATGGCAATCTATGGGGTAGCCCAGCACGAATTCAATGAGCAATTCCTAGACAAACTTGTTCAAGAGAGTAGCAGAGAGTCTCTTCCTATGTTGGTAGGGGGACTAACATGATTCCGTGCGAACCATTTCTTTTTAATGTTGTTATTGATAGCCTGGACCGATGAGAGATTGAGCTTTCCAGCTGGCAGTTCACTTGGGCTAACTCTTAAGAGAAACCAACCTTTGAGAAGTTAGACAGAGTTCTGAAGAACACGTATTGGGAACATAAATTTCTCTTGATCTTTGTCCAAGCATTAGAAAGGTTTTTTCTGAACATACACCATTCTTGCTGGATACTGGCACGGCCCTAGATATTGGGAATCAACCTTTGTTCAAATTTGAACATGGTGGGTTTTAGCGGGCTGGTTTTTAAAATATGATGTCAGAAGTCTAGTGAAACTCTAATAGGGGTAACACCGCTATGGAGCATTGGCAATATAAGATTCGCTCCGTTCGTCAATATCTAAGAGGGTGGGTGAAGAACACTAGCGGGTTGTATAAGAAAGAAAAATAGAGGTGGTTGGCCATTATTTATGACCTTGATAAGAAAGCTAAGACTTAGCCTCTATCTTCCCTGAGATTGAGCTCAAGCACAAAGTGAATGAGGGCCTAGCCAAATTGTTAAGAGAGATGGAGCTGAAGTGGTATCAGCGTGCTAAAGTAAAAAAATTGTTAGAAGGCAATAGTAACACCAAGTATTTTCATCTCATTGGCAATGGACGTTACCATAAACAACATTTCTTTCAGCTAGAATAGGAGGAGGGGATTATTCATGACGAGTCTACCGTTAAGAAATACATCACTTGAGATTACAAAAGTTGTTTGGACCACATGCTCACAGTAATTATTCTATGGATGAATCCATAATGGATGATATCCCTCAGGTTTTTAAGGAGGAAATAATATTCTAACGACAGATTTTACCGAGCAAGAAGTTAAAGATGCAGTTTTCCTGATGGAACACAATAAGGCTCCAAGTGCTGATGGTTTCTCGGCTGAATTTTGTCAAGTCTTTTTGAAGTTATCAAGGGGGATTTAATGGCTTTGTTCCAGGATTTCCAATGTAGTAACCTTCCTCTTTAAAGCCTTAACTTTGGTGTCATTACACTTCTTCTTAAGGGTGCTGATGCTAGGTGAATACAACAGTGTAGGCCGATTTTCATATTGAATGTGATTTTTAAAATATTCACCAAGATTGGCACAAATTGTATTACTACGATCGCACATAAGGTTGTTTGTCTAACCCAAACGGTCATTTTTTCAGGGAGTAATATTCTAGAAGGAGTGGTTATCTTACATGAGACTATTCGCAAGTTATATTCAAAAAAACTTGATGGGGTCATCTTTAAAATTGATTTTGAGAAGTCTTATGATAAAGTAAAATGGTCTTTCCTCCAGCATTCAAAAAAACATTCTAGGGATTGCTAGATGATTAGAGTTGTCCCACAGTTAATTGACAATGACATATCTGTGTTGCAGTACGCTGACGATACGATTTTGTTCATGGATCATGACTTGCCTGTGTTAATATGAATTTAATATGAAGTTGTTGTTGAGTAGTTAACTTCCATAAGAGCGAGCTCTACTGTTTTGGCCATGTCAAAGAGTTTCAAGCACATTATACACAATTATTTGGTTGTGATGTCAGTATCTTCCCATTCCAATATCTTGGAATTCTGATTCATTATCATAAATTGCTTAATCTTTATTGGAAGGGAGTGGAACATAGGTTCAAAAAACGGTTGATTAGCTTGAAGGGGAGAAATTTATCATCTGGTGGCCACTTCGTCCTCATAAACTCAGTTTTGAGTAGCTTCCCTATGTTTATAATGTCTTTCTTCGAGTTGCCTAAATGAGCTTACAAACGGTTGGATTTCTACCTTTCACGGTTTTTCTGGCAAAGTGATTCTCATAAACGAAAGCATAGGCTTGCTAGATGGGATATCCTTTGTCAACCCAAGGACCTGGCAGGGCTTGGTATTCATAATTTAGAAATTACAAATGTTCATTTGCTAAGTAAATGGCTATTTAAATTTCTTAATGAGGAACGGGTGCGATAAGAGTTAGTTAGAAATAAGTAGTTACATAATAGGCCTTTGGCACATGTGCATGCTCAACTTACAGGTTCCCATTTTTGAAAGGGTTGATGAAGGTGAAGATTGATCCTTGCAGCTTTGTTCCTTTCAAGTCAATTCTGGAATGGAGGTCAGATTCTCGGAAGATACTTGGTTAGATAGTGCCCCTTTGTGTGCACTTTCCCCCGTTTATTATATAATATAGTTCGACATAAACATGCTACAATAGTGGATGTTATGGGTTCAGGACCACTGAATGTTTCATTTAGAAGATCTTTGATTGGCCACCATTCGAAGGCCTGTAATGAGTTAGTTTAGAAGGTTACTGATATTTCGCTCAATTCGGGACGTAATATATTTATATGGAGGTTAAATCAGTCCGATATGTTTCTGGGATCCATTCCATGTATACAAAATTGATATTCACTGTTCCACTCTAGGTGTAAACATTTTTGAAGGCCAAAGGTACCTGTTAAATTAAAAGAAATTGGTATCTAAGCGGACGGGTGATTTTAACTAAAGACAATTTCGCTAAACGCAAGTGGCAGGGAGACAAGTGTTGTTGTTTTTGCAACCGGGACGAGACAATCCAACACTTATTTTTTTAGTGTCCCCTAGCACGAGTTGGCACTCTGTTCAACTAACTTTTTTAATTCCCCCTCCACGGAGTATTTCACATATTTTTAGAGATTGGCTAGCAGAATTGCATAAGACTTTGTGTTCGCTTATTTATGTGGGCGTTGCAACACTTTGTTGGTCTATTTGGCTGTGTAGGAATGATGTGGTTTTTGAAAAAAATAAAATATGTAATGCTCTACAAGTGGTCTTCTTATGTATAAACTAGCTGCGTTCTTGGTCCCCTCTATAGCGTTTGCAAGATAGGAGGCTGATGGAAAGATGGCACCAAGAGATGGGAGTTGCTTACCAGGAATTTATGTCTCGATTTAGATGGCGAGCATATAATAGGCTATATAATAGTTGATTTTTACTATTCGTGGTCTGTCATGAGTTTTTCTTTTGCTACTCTTTTATATTGACTTTGTAAAGAATTTAAAGTTGTGTGCATTTTAGGGTGCGGAGATCAAAAAAGCACGCTGTTCTATTATCCTAAAAAAATCAGGGTAGTCCAAGCTGCAAATCCAGCTAGCCTACTATAAGACAAAGCTTTAGTAACACAAGAATGTAACACGTAAAAAAATGTGTTATAGACAAATGCTACAGTAACACATTCTGGTGTTGCGGAGATAGATTGTAACACATAATCCATAGGGTTGAAAATGTGTTACAAAAAATGAGATTTAGCAACACACAGTATGTGTTGGTGAGAAAGTGTTACAAGTTTTATGTAAGGTCAGAGATAGGTTGTAACACACAAAGCATGAGGTCTGATATTGTGTTATAGAAGTGCTATAGTAACACATAATATGCACTTTGCAAAAGTGTTACAAGTTATACATAAGGTCCAAAGAGGCCGTTGAGTTTCACAATTGGTGCAAGAAGTGTACGTGCAATGTAAAAATTAGTTCTGCAATCCGTTATGAAGGAAATTAAACTCAAAACCTCCTGCTATCTAGTATTTTTATTACCATGTGAACTATTGCACTTTGATGCTCGATGGAGGTAAAAAAATTTAATGTGGCATTATCAAAACGGAGGTGAACAAATAGAAAAAGAACAATCTTTTTAAAATGGTAATTAATATTTTGAGATTTTGAAAAATAGGAAAGGAGAACAAACAATTATGAAAATAGGGACCTAAAACGGTGTCCCAAACAGGAAATGCATCTAGTCGGCGCCCACGATCTGGTCCAGTCGTTGTGCACAAGGTTGCAAACTAGTAGCTATTTGTTGTTCTCGCATCATAATTAAATAGCCAATACTTGTATTGTTAGATCAACAACATAGGCTCATTAGTTGTTCGCTGTTTGCATGCATCCTTCTTCCTGTTTGAATCAAGTCTATATGAGAAAGAATTAGTACTGCCAGTTTGAATCATATATGCACAAAGCTGCTTTAGGGGAAGAACTAAAACTGCAATAGTTTATGGATAACATATGCATGATTATTTGTTATACAGTGTTTCCACTTCAAGTAGGCAACCACCACTGTACACATTCGAATATGTGAACTATAGCAACAGTCAGTTTGTAGAGATCGTAAGATTGTTGTCTTTGCCTGACATCTTCTGATAAGCACTCTGTATATCAAGCTGTACAATGTATCACGAGCCTACCTTTGTTCTCATAGTCAGCAAACCACAAACCACCAGCAACTAACATATGCACATAATAGATTAGTGTAATCATCTTTTTAAATCTACAATGTTCACTAGCTAAACAAATTTAGCATGATTGAAGTCGCAATGCCAGAAATTGCATGCCCCTAGTGTCCAGCAATTACAAGATGGGTCTAACATCCTCGCCAGAACTTTAAGACAGAGATTACATTTCATCCCCGATCTCTGTTCGCATGGTAAACAGATACCTTAACACAGGTATTTATGATATTTTAACTACCAAATGGCAGAAATACGAAGAGGCAAAGGAATTGACAATTGGCACACTTCAACTATCACAATATCAAATAACTACTAGCAGAAGATTATGCTTGAAGAGCTGTAGAACATCGTTAACCATGTCGAGTCTAGCCTCAGCGCCCCATCTTCTTAAAGTTTGAATGATTTCAGTAGCCACCACCTAGAGAAGCCTTGCACCCTACACTACATCTGAAGTTTTAATAAAGAATAGGCTAAGAGAAACTTCAGTGACATGGTGTAATACTTGGTTATATAGGATGAGATCACTTGAGCATTTGGGACTCTAATGACAAATGCTCAGATTCTTAGGCACTAGGATTCCAAAATAAGAGCAGAAATATTTTTAAAGTTAAATAAACAGTATAAGACTAAAGCCATATGCAGAAGTACATCGTTCATGGTTCACCATTTCTAAAAGTCACTTAACGCTACAGGCACTTGGTGCAGTAGAAAGAAGAAAAGGGCAACCTATGAACCAACGTGATATTGACAATGGATAATACTAAGTACATATGTCCACTTAACTGGAATAGTAGAAAATACATAAAATCTTCACTTCTCCTAACAACAGTTTTGGGACATATCAGAGAAAATGTTGTGGAGAAGAAATGTACTTTAGAAAAAAATTTAGCCATAACTTACGTAAGTCTCAAGTTAAATGGTCATCAAATTGAAAGAGGTATAGATCCATGTGAACAATTTTCATAACCCCGATATATTACTAAAAATCTGAAGCAATTCCATTCATGGCAAACTTCTCATGAAAAGATGAAACCATGGCAGATAATAAGCATGATTATGGGTCTAGCAATGTTGATTGGATAACTGGAGCTTAAGAAAATGATTATTAGTGATTGGGCAATTAGAGCTAAAGCAAGAAGCACAAATAATTGATTCTTAATGTCCTATAAACTCAGGTTTTACTAGATCTAAAACTACACAGTTAAGACATTCATGAGACTATTTTCAAATAAATGCACATTATAATTGGCATCGTTCTAACCCAATGTTGGTCATTCTTTTTATTTTTAAACATCTTGCCGAGGTGCGAAACATGGAACGGCTCAGTTTCTATGTCTTCTACCCATTCCTCATTGCCCGTGTCATACATATCTCTAGGTGGTTTTCGCTTCATTACTAAAGACCAACCCGGATTCATTGCATCATCCACATAAAACACTTGATCAGCCTGGTTAGGAAAAAGAAAAGGCTCATGCTCAATCTTTTCTCCCTTGTGTATTAGATGTGAGAAGTTGACAAGCGTGTAGCCATATTTGTCTTTTCTAATTCCTTTTCCAAAAATAACATCAACCCATTCACATTTAAACAACACCACTGAAAATTGTCCCAAGTAGTTTAGCTCGATAATATCAATTACTCTCCCATAGTAAGTCACATCACCTAGAACTGGCTTTGCATCACCTGCTTTAGCATATCTTGATGTTTTTGCCATTAGCACAACTCCACTATTTTGTGTCACTCTATCCAAGCGTTTAGGAAAAAATTAGAAGCCTCGGGAGTTGAAAGCGCGATATCTTTTTGCTGCATCAACTGGGCCACGAGCCAACCATCTAATATCATTTTCAATATTGTGGATGCCATTTTTCTCTCCAGTTTCATTATCTATATATTTAGTAGTAATTTAGTTAATGACTCAAGTGGTACATGTAAAGGATGCAAAATATAGTACTTACATGAGCTTTGAACCATTCGTGGAATGTCTCATTTTGAATCCGCTCAATAGTATTTGGGTTGATATTGCGCCCATTAGTGATCTCATCGGCGTGAGCTCTGCAAAGTAATATACAATTAATTTTCATATCAGGAAAAATGAAACTAAATATGTTTATAAGCCTAAGACATTACCTAAGGTATGTATTGACATCTAAAAAATTGAATAACACATATCTGTGTGCCTGCACTTTAGCCAAACCCCTTATAACATAACTATTAGGCTTGCCAAGTGGTTTGCCAACATGAGGAAATAGACTTGATCCTTCTGCAACATCAGAATGGCCAATAAACTCATCATTATCTTCGTTCCTTGAAGGCTGATTATGCTTGGTCTCAAAACTTTCAATATATCTTGAACAAAAAGTCATGCACTCATGTGCCAAATATGCTTCCATGATAGATCCCTCCGGATGAGCTTTATTACGCACATAAGACCTCAACACACACAGATACCTACATAAAGGAAAAAGAAAAAAGAAAAAAGAAAGAATATGTTAAACAATCTTTACAAATACATAGAAAATGCAAGATCATATTTGTAAGATAAGCATACCTTTCCACAAACCACATCGAACGATAGAACACTGGACCGCCTATTTTTGGCTCGGTTGCTAGATGAATAACCAAATGCACCATAATAGTAAAAAATCCAGGTGGGAAAATCATCTCCATACGGCATAATGTCATTCTAATTCGCTCCTCCATCTTCTCAAGCTCGTCCACATGGAGGACTTTTGCACTCACTTCTCTAAAATATCCACATAGATCAAACAATACAGATGTAACATTATCTAGGAGTACACCTTGCAAAGCAACAGGTAGAACTTGTTGGATTAGGATATGACAGTCATGACTTTTAAGGCTTGAAATTCTCCCTTGAGCAACATTTACACATCTTGATATGTTTACCGAATATCCATCTGGAACTTTTATATCATGAAGGACTTTACAAATTGTTGCTTCTCTTTTTTTGACATGGTATAGGAAGTAGGAGGCAAATAGTACTTATCATTAGATTTTTTGAGGATGTAGCTCTGGCCTAATGTTCATTTTTTGTAGGTCTAATTGTGCTTTTAAATTGTCCTTGGACTTGCCCTCAATTCCTAGAAGTGTCCCATATATATTCTCACATATGTTCTTCTCAATATGCATGATATCTAGATTATGGCAGAGTAAATTTAAGTCCCAATAGGGCAAATAGAATAGGCCGCTGGCACATTTCCATGTTTTGGAATCCTCAAAGTCCTTAATTGATTTTATCTTATCTAGAACTGAAATTTCCCTATAAGCAATAGGCTCTGCTCTATGTTCTTCAAATCCATCGAATGAATTAGCATCATATCAAAACTCATGATCTAGAGGTAGAAACCGGCAATGCCCCATGAAACAGAGCTTCTGTCCATGTTTCAAGCGTTTAGAACATGTTTCTTTGTGACATGGAAAACAACCAGACTCACCACTGATGCTAAATTAATCCCGCAAATATCGCAAGCCCAGGGTAGTCGCTCACAGTAGACAATACAACAGCATGAAGTTGAAACATCTCATCTCGAGACGCATCATATGTAAGTGTCCCAACCTCAAACAACTCAGCTAGTTCCTCATAAACTGTTTCATAAATACATGGAAACTGCTTTCCAGGGGAAGAGGCTTTCATGCACAACCACGGCAGAAGGTTATAAGGTACTAAGACGACAGGCCAACAACTATGTTTTGAATTCATCATCCCAAACGGGTTGAAACCATCACTTGCCATTGCAAATCTAATGTTCTGAGAATCTAACACGAACCATGGATACCAAGAATCAATGTCCTTCCATGCCTCTGAATTAGCTAGATGACGCAATGTTCCATCCTTTATGCGTCCCTCGTCATGCCATCTTAATGCCGTAGCTATTTCTTTGTGCATAAAAAGCCTCTTAAGCCTTGGCTTAATTGGAAAGTACCGTAACACCTTCCTTGGGGTTGCCTTTCTCCTTTCCTTCTTAGTTAGAGTGGTTCTATCAGGTTTATTCTTCCACCTTGATGTTCCACATTTTGAACAGAAGTCATCACTTGCCTTCTCTTTCCAATAAAGCTGGCAATCTTTTCACAAACATGGATCTTCTCATAATTAAGCCCAAGCTTTCCAATGATTTTCTTAACCTCAGCAAATGTTCTAGGTAAATTCTTACCATTTGGAATTGCTTGTTGCAGAACTAGTAGCAAATCATTTGAAGATTTATTGCTCCACTTGTTAGTGGACTTGATGTGGAAGAGAAGCACAAGAAAGTTTTGATAGTTCACACCCTGTCCATAAAGGTTCATCTGTATCTCTCACCAAGTCATAGAAAGCTTGGGATTCAATATCTGGTCCAGGTTCAGATGGATTTGCACAACTGGGATCAATCATTGGAGGTCCATTGTCTACATTGTGAAAAACATCCTGGACTAACTGACGCATATTAGAGTTTATTCCTAAGTTTTCTTCATTATGTGACCGTTTCCGTTTGTTAGCAGAGATGTATGTTGCAGTTTCACCATGACAACCCCAAACAGTATATCCAAGTAGCATTCCATGACACACCAAGTGATCATATACATCATTCCGTTTCAATAAAAATCTATTGACACATTTAACACATGGGCAACGGATCTTGTCATTAGACCTTTTTCTAGTGTATGCAAAATCAAGAAAACCATCTACCCCAGCCAAGTATTCTTCACATGGTCTAGGAAATCGCAGTAACTTCTTAATAGCTTCTAAATCCATAGATTCACTGTGTTAAATAGCAAATAATACTTTCAGTTCTCAAAAATTCATGATTGTATGCAGGAATACGGAACAAGCTTAAGCACCATAACTCAAATAAACAATAATGGGCAACCATATAAGATAGGTGTTCATAGTGCACTTGCCTCAACCACGGGGCTCAAAGTGCGAGTCTGAACCGGACGTCCTAGCACCTGCAATACAAGCATATTCACCACTCAAAACCAAGCACCCAATCTTTATGACTATCTTTGCAAATTTCATTATGAATTCAGAACATGTTAAACCGCTATAAATAGCAACAATAAACAGTAAACCATCATTGATACGCTTGTTTTAAGTACTCGTCAAGTCAAAAACGGACGCCATACGTAAAATTTACAGCGGGATCATACCTATACAAATTCTGAATATTCATCTGTATATTATTCCCACGCAAAGTAACTTACAAATTTTTTTGGTTCTATGAAACCCACCTGTGTATTACTTCTTGGCGCTAAAACAAAAAATTCCCTCCACCCCACATCGCGCGATCCAATAACTATGCACGATCTTCGATCACAGACCAGAAAAAACCAATCTGCCCACAGCGCCACCGCTGGAGGGAGTCTGCCTCTACCGCCACCATTGCTGGCTCCCCGAAATTGTTGCCGCGCCCCTGTGCCACTGCTTGGAGGGAGTCTCTCTGCCAGTGAGCCACTCCCCTGTGCTGCTGCCTCTCTAGGTCATTATTTGCAGCAGTGTGCCGCCACCATGTTGGGAGCCGTCATTACTGCCGGGAACGCTGCACCACAAACGTTGATCTGATCTATTCTGGTGGGTTCCCGTCTTGCTTTGCAATTCCATGTACAGTGACCAGTTCGACGCATTCTTGGAGGTCTTGTCTGATCTGTTCTGCTAGTGTTTGATGCATTCGCTGTTCAGCCTTGGAAAAAGGAAATCCCTGATACACCATGATCTGTTGGGTGTTCTGCCCATACATCATCTGACGGATTGATTGTATGATTAGGACTAGAAATTTTCATACATCAATCTAAAACTAATTGACATGCACTGCACTCCAACCATTTGATGTTTTGCTCAGCCATGTATAATATCGTTAGGGATGTATAGCTAACCATTCTCACTAGTACCCAATACGGATGCATCTTACTAGTAGTAGTACTCTGATTTTTTTTTGCTAGCATAGTTCCACTCAGTTTTAATTATCAATACGGATGCATCTTAATACCAATACGGATGACGGATGTATCTTACTAGCACTGTTACTAGAGCTAGAGTTTGCAAAATGATAAAGCATGAGTGATATGTCAGGCCATGATACTTTTAACTTAAGCTCTCTTATTAAGAAACCTGCCGTGTAGTGTTTTCTCAGTTTTAGGGGTGATTATTGAACCTGAGCTCTAGACATCTAATCGCTGAAATTAGCACTCTTCAGGTGGTGATGTTGCTCAATCAAGGTTAGAATAACAACACAATCGATGTTCTAAAAAACAATTAATTAAGCATTCTGGTGGATTATCACCCTCTTAAGTACCATGCCAATTAGTCTTTTTATTAGCTCTCTAATATCACGATTTGAATCATATCACATGGCCTTGCTGTTGCTATTATCACTTTGTCAATTAAACTTATGGTTATCCCATTGAGTTACCATGCTTGCGGCCGCCATTCATCTGACACTTTCTTTCAAGCAGGTTATTTCAAAGTTTCTGGTCTACTTGATAACAGGTTCACTAGCATGCAAAGCTTTGACGCACACTGTTTTGCTGACTTTCTTTTTCTTACCATTCCTATTATGACTTTTTCATGCTATTGTAGGATGGATGTAGAAATGTGGAACATAAATCTGCACTATGAAGATGGAAATCAAGGCCAGAGAGTTCTACAAAAGTCAATGGACAAGGACGTCATCTCCTATTTTGAGTTGGTCGGCTTGATCGAACAAGTTGGATTCCAAGCAATTGACTTCCTGTATTACAAGAGAGTATACCCACATGGCAGGGGCTATCTTGTTCACATCGATAATGATAGTCATGTGAGGGAAATGATATCTGAGCATGAGATTAAGAGGAGTGTCCAATTGTATGTGTTCAAGGAGAGACCCAACATTGATATTGCTCCATCCGACCCTCCAAGTGAGGATAATTCCCTCATTGCTGGCTTAGAGGATGGTGGTGTCTTCAAGGAAGGAGTGGTGCTACCTAGGATGAGAAAGCCACAAAGTACATGCAGTCTAAAGCTCAATTACTATTTTGTTTACCAGGAAAACAATAGTTTAGTAATGCATTCCATATTTTGCACCATATTCTAATGATTCTACCTTCTGGTCAGCTAAGTTGTATCTAACCTCTTAATTAGTGATGCCTGAATTCTTTGCAGGAAAAGTGTGTAGATCAAAAAAGTTGAATGTGACTCAGAGCAGTGCTAAATGCACTAATGGAGACCACAACACTGGTGAGCTATCTCTGCTACTGGGTGAGCCAATGCCTGAGATACAAGTATTGGAAGATAAAGAAGATTGTGTTGAGCATCAAGACAACAACGTCCTGCCAGGTATAATTTAAAATTCCAAACCAAGTAATTTATATTTTTAGGCTTCGGATAAAGAGAATGATGCAACCGCTACCACTTATTGTGCATTAGTTCTTATTGTGTTAAATAAAATAAATATAGATGAACACGAAAAATTATCTCATGGTAGGTAAACCAAGGTGGGCTAGCAGTGATCTATAGCTGATTGGAACATGCTAGAGGGAAAACATTAATTAGTACTGTTGTAAACTAACTTACAGGTGATGGTAAGGTGGTCGATAAGTGTGGAAGAACAACATTGCTAGCTGTTTGGAACATGCCAGAGGGAGAACGGATAGTTGTAAAATGCAATACTCTTGGCCAGCCTATCAGGGAAGAAGGTGGAGTCTTAGGGAAGTTTTTGGGCATGATAGCTAGACTTGGAGGCTATTGTCCACTTGACAAGAAAGATTGGCGTGATGTCAAGAAGCACAGTGGCGCAGAAACAATACTACAGTGCGTACAGGTATTTGAAATGTAACAAGAAAATAAAATAGAGTGCTATCAGCTATCCATGTTCTTTTACTTATACATCAGTGCATCTGCTTTAAGTAAAATGATATCCTAGCTATTTATCTTCATTCTTTATTTCTTACTTAATTTTAGACAAAGTTCTCGTATCCTGCCAAATGTGACAATTGGATACTAAAAACGACTGGAAGAGATTGGAGAAGATTCAAGGCTAGTTTGAAAAAAGATATCTTTAATGAAAAGAAAAAAAGATTTGTATAAGCTTTGTCCAGAAGATGTGGAGAAAGACCAATGGCGTGAACTTGTCAAATTTTGGAAGTCCAAAGAAGGAAGGGTAAGCTTTACATCATTTAAATTAGACTACTTGTGCTGATGTTAAATGATGCACTAACGTTATGATTTTATTATTACAGGCCATAAGTGAGAAGAATAAAACAAGTCGTGCAATGGTGAAGACAACCCATACAGGAGGGACCTGGTGAGTAATCTTGTCGTGTTAAATGCTCCCCTCCATGTTTTTCATCATATGACTTTACTTCTTGTTTTGCAGTGACAAGAGGACCCTGAAAAGAAACAACCACATAGAGCGAAAGTTTACTTAGCAACTCATAGAAAAAAGACTAAAGATAAAGATGAGCACGTGGTAGGCTGTATACATTCGATGTTTTCAAGTTATCAAGTTATTATTCAATCTAACAAGTATAATATGCATGATTCTTCTCTTGTAGGTTGAGTTAGAAAAGCTAATTGATAAACAACCGGAGTTGGCACAAAATGATCGGGGAAAAGTTGCATGGAAAGGTGATGCCTTGCATCAAGTTTTTGGGGAATGAAAAACCAGGGCAAGTGCATGGCATGGGTATGCTTCCAATTCCTAAGCAAGTTTATGGTCGGGCACCACGTTATCTCAAGAACATCAATATGACAACAAGAAATGGTTCATCATTTGAAGGAGAGATTGAGATTAGGGAGGAAATATCAAAGCTCAAGCAACATATAGAAGAACAAGCCCAAATTATTCACGCGTTGAAAAACAAGGACGAAGGCCATGGCAACAACAAGACGGACGGGGTAAAGATTACTTTTTTGGGTAAAATTCAAATGAATATTTTATTAAACACTATTTAATTTTGTAGGAAAATTTCCGAACAGTAGATAATGGTACATCTCAGCCACAGTACATGCTAAAAGGAAGGTATTTGTCAATATTTTCAACCATTATTAGTTCTCTTCAAATTCTCTTTATCAATACTTCAATATGCAAAGAGTTCATTGCAACAAACCTAATCCAGTATGCTCATTGATTGAACAAAGAAATATAACATTGGTAAATCTATTTATTTGTATACTTGGACCATTTATGTGCTTCATACGTCATAATAACTAATGCTTGTGCATCTAAACTATAGAATAAAGATACTATCTTACACCAACATGACATGTGCAAGGGTAATGATGCGGTCCTTCTAGGAGAAAAGGTTAGGGCCTTGTAGTTATTCATGATATAATGATAAACTACAATTTATTAATTAGTTGATTTATATTGTTATATGATGGAAGCAGCATCCTGAGTATGAGGATCACAATCAGTTACTATATCAAGCTAGATTATCATCACCACCACCCCCAAATTTTGATTTTCGACAAGAGGTAATTTCTATGTGTAGAGAAATCTACTAGTTAGCTAGTGTACTATATCCATGTGACTATGTCTTTGCCATGAGCATTAACATATGTCACATTAATTATTTATTCCATAGGAGCAGCTTAACAACTCCATTAAAACATTGTCATTTTTCTCTTTTAAACTGTTCACATTGTTTGAAGTAGTTGGGCATAGTACAACAAATGATTAGTGTCATCCAAGTTTTAATATATGATGTTCCAAGACATACTCAGTTTAGGTACAAGCCACCATACAAAAAGGCTTCTATTTTTAATACTACAGAAAAGACTTTCAGCGCATCACAATTTAAGCACACAATATGTGGGGATGAGATGGAACATTAGGCTCTTGTTTATCCTTGTCTTGACTCCTGGCTCTCATAAAAATATGTACTATGATCATGTGATCCAAGGAGTTGGTTATAGTTATTACTGATATATATCATTATTTTTTGCTCGTACGTATGACATGAATGTTTTTTAGTTTATCTATCAACCCTATACTGATCACCTAATTAAAAGCCACTGCTTCTTAATGTTACATCATGATTAATCATGCATCAAATGGGACAAATAAAACTATTTTTGATAACTTGGCATTGAAAAGGTTCAAATAGAACATCACTATTCAAACCATGATGGGTTGACATGTGACTCATAGAGACTAAACAACTGAAAATTTTGGTTCTCCTCCTATGCATCTCATACTTTGTGGTTGCACTCAAGTGCAATTTAATGTCATACTTACATTATTTGCTCTAGTTTGTTAAATAGTGCTTAATGAATAATTTTTTCCACATTTTAAGTTCGAGGTGTATAGAATAAACTCTCTTGAGGGTAGAAAAATGATGTTACCCCATGTAAGATTGTTTGTCCAATATTTCTGCTTATAGAAAAAATTCATTGCGAAATTTAGATGGCAAAATCACAAGGATGTAACAACCATTTTTGTCGTGTCTTTCCATAGATGAGAAAGAACAAGGAGATGGATGACAATTTGAGAAGACCACACGAACAAGATACTCAAAACAAGATTTTAGGCTATATGCCCTCAAAACAGAGGCATACTCCTTCAATGAAGGTAAAAGAACATAGTGTTCATATTGGATCTTGCTCACATAATTTATTTATGTTTGTCAATTAATGGTAATGTTGATGCCAATACAGGTCGGTACTGTAGTAAAACTAAGGTGTTCAACACATCGAAACAAAAGGCGTGTGGCATATTGTCGGGACCCAGAATCCATAACAAAGAATCTTAAGTGAAATCACCCGCTAAGTCGAAACATCAACCCCGACCTCAACCCTTGGGTATCAATCCCAAGAGTGGAGCGATATGGCTTCAAATAGCCCGAGACATCAACCCCCAACTTGCTCCGGCAAATGAATGCACAGATTAAGTAGAGTGATATGGTCTCCTCACTCTTTTCTCACTGAGCCGGAACATCAATCCCAAACTCGTCCTAGCAAATGAATGCTCGGCTGGAGTAGGATGATATAGTTTCCAAACTCCCAGTGGAAGAGTCACTTCACAGGGGTGATTCAACCTAACAACTCCATGATATAGACTCTGAAACCCTACCCGCACCATGTGCTTCAATAACATACATGCAAGGCACATGAGACAGGTGAGAACAAACAAGTATCACAATAGTAACTCTACGACTAAAACTGCAATAATACTAGTTGTTCTTTAAAACTTAACAACATAATTCACGCAAAGAGTTGATTACACAGCGGAAGATTAAACATGGCTAAGAAGCCAAAAAGATAGGGCCAAAAGATGGCAGCAGAACAAACCAAGCTGCCGAACCCTAGGCAGGACCACTGTCTAGGATTCCCAGTGACTAGTCATCGTTGGCGTCGATCTCTATATAGAAACCAACTGTTGAGGGGATGATTTTCTCAGCACAAAAATTATCAGCATTGCAAGATGAGTACAAAAATTGTACTCCGCAAGACTTACAAGGAAAATTAGTAATAGATGCAACAGGTTTCAATAAAGGGGTAATTGTGGACTATTTTGTGGAAAGCTGATTATTCTTTTAACAATATTCTTTAGGTAGAATGAAATCCGACTACTGGGTTGCTTTTAAAAGAGATGAGTCAAATCTTCATACATAATGTATTGCAGACCACCGAACACTTAAACCCTCGATTCTTCCTCAACCACCAGGGAGGAAGCAATCGCTAACACCTCAACCTTAGAGTTGGCATGTTTTAGAGTGACGTTGTAGTTGTCTTACCAAGTTGTCCATAACCGCGGACACGGCTTTTCGAATAGTTCAAACCCTGCAGGGGTGTACATCTTTACCTACACGTATCAATCGACTCTTAATGCTAGGCCAAAGACACACTTCACGAGGTGTGTTAGCAGAGTGTGATTGAACACGACCTTTATAATGTTTTCGACTTAAATATGAGCCGTCCTAATGGGCTAATCCGTGTGCACCAGTCTGGCCGGTATCCTAACACGGTCCAAAAGTTGTAGCAGGTGATACATCCCCGGTCCCGAGCCGTGTGTAACCCTTACACCTATATTGAGGCACCACATCACATCCTTTTTCACTCACCCAGCAAACGAAAATGGCAAACTATGCAGCTCATGACTTAAGCCTAGACAAATTATTCAGTCATGGGTGGCCCATTATACCACCCGTGTAGAAGTACGCAAATCTTGGTTCAAAAGGACACCGGTCCTTGTGGGAAAAACGAGACAACCCACCATGCTCCCAGCCATGGCCTCTCGTCTAAGCCCGATTATTATTAATCAAATTCATTAGACACTTCCGAGTGAACACCCACCTATCACCTAACCCATCTAGATTGTTGTGTTTTTGTCTGCCATCCAAGGAATTATGACTTTTACATGACTAAGCATGTCTAAACATCATTAACTATATAAGTAACTTAGAAGTAACAATTATACTACTCTAAATAGGTTGGGGTGTGGTGGTGATATTGATTGAGTGACAAAGTAAGTTATGCAAGGAATAAAGCTAGCACTTAACATAAAATATAAGTTGAACACATGCGATAGGGTATTGGAAACAATTACTAACTTGCAAATAGTAGGATGATCGCAAAATGTTCAAAGGGTTGCTTGCCTTGCGGTTCGGCTATTAGATCTTGTTCCGGCACGGGATTAAACTGTAATACCCGAATTCGACGATTAGGTCTTTGCCTTGCATTCATGCATACATGTCATCATCCACGCACACACACCTTACTTAAACTTAAATGTGATATGATTATATTTTATAGAATACGTACATATCTCATCCTCGGTAGATATTTCAGCAAACACCAATCAACTTATTTGAATTAACAAACATCAACGTCAACCACAGTAGGTGGAGGAAGATTAGGGTTCCCTAGTTGGGTTATCCCTCTAAGGTTCCCTTCTCGACGTTCCACCCAAAGCTACGAGCATTTGCCAGCTCGATTTAAGTTTCGAATTCAAAACCTTAAAGTGGTAGGATTAGGGTTAGGTGGAGATGCGTTGCTTTGGTGGATGAAAAGTCCTCAAATTTGGTAAACACCCATTAATAGGATAACCCCACCCACATATGAATTTTTAGAATTTTTGGAGAATTTTATGACCTAGTTGGAGTTCAAACCCCCGTTAGGTCAAAATTTGAATTTAAATTCAAACCCCTGTCAAAACAGCTCCAAATAGTTTCATAATTTTAGGGTAGGTTCTAAACTTAGTTATACACCTCCTGTAAAAATTTCAAATGATTTGGAGCATATTTGGGCATTCAAATTGGAATTACAAATAAACTCACCCTGGAAAAAGAAAAAGAAAAGAAAATTAAAAGAAAAACCAGGCCGAGGCCCACTCGGCCGGCCCGCTTAGCCCGCCAGCGCCCCAAACCCGCCTCCCTAAGCCGCTTTCCGCTTTCTCCACAGGGAAACGCCTCCGAGGCCGTGGCGCTTCCTCCCCCTCTCCCTCCGGCCGGGACCCACCTTCCAGGCCTCCGGCTCCACATCGCCGCCGACGGGAGGCCGAGAGGGGCAGTGCCCCCTGCCACCGACTGTTCCGACCGTGCCGCCGCCCCTTTTAAGACAAGTTCGGACAGCCTTCTTTTCCTCCCTCCGCGACCTCACAAACCCTAGCTCCCCTCCCCCTTGTTTCTTTCATTGCCGAGCCTCTCACCGCCGTGTTCGTCTCCGCCTCCGGCGCCGTTTCTGACAAGCTTCCGAGGCCGTTCCGGTTTCCCTTTTGCTCCGTTTTCTTCTCTCCAGTAGCCTCTCCCCTCTCCTCTTACCCGCCCTCACTCCTTTGTTTCAGATCTGCGTGCCGAAGCTCCACCGCGCCGCCTTCGTCCTCGGTTCCGGCCGAGCTCCGCTGAGCGATTCCCAAGCAACCGAAGGACCCCGAGCTCCCATCCTCCCTGCCCGAGCACCCTCTCATCCTCCCTCTCCTCTCCTACTTTTCCTCTCTTCAGATCCGTGCCCGTGGACTCCCACCGGCAGCAACCGAGAAGCTCCACCGCCGGCCACCGTTGCGAGCTTCATCCCGGCTCCCTCCGCCTTCCCCCAACCGTGCATCGCTTTCGGGGTAAGCTCCGGTGCCCCCACCGCTTGTTTCTATGCTCGCCGCGCACCCCAGCGGCCTCGGGCCCTCCCCGGTGAAATTCCGGCGAGTGCGCCGCCGTCCCGACCCGCCTGCTGAGTGATCAGAGAGAGGGAGAGGGGCATGCGACGTGGCGGCCCGCGGTTGGTTCCCCGGGTCCCAGTCAGCGCTCCCGAGTCCCAGTCAGCGCTCCCGAGTCCCAGTCAGCGGCTGACTGGGTCAGCCATGACAAGTCGGCCCCGCATGAGTGGGTCCCCGTGTCAGTCGGCCGGGTTTAGGTTAGAGTAGGGTTTCGAGTGGGTTTAGTATTTTCGTTTTCGCAGAATTAGGGTTAGGGCTTTGTACAAATTTAAAACGGTGATAACTTTCAAACCGTGGCTCGGATTTTGGCAAATTTTATATCATTGGAAAGCTTGTGAAATTTCCCACAACTTTGCTGAAACAAAACTTCAAAATTTGAAATATAAAATCTAGATTACATTGAGTTTGGATGAATTCGTCCCTTCCGAGCATCGTTCCTCGACGATTCATGACTTGGTGCTCGTAACTCCAAATTAAGTAATTCTAGTTGCGTTAACCTTGTATCGCTGAATACTTTTAGAATGTCCACACCTTGAATTAGGACTATACAATGTGCGTAGTAACCCTTAAACCTCACATGTGATCCGACGGAATCGACATTTCATGCATTATTAGGATTATAATTAAAACCTACTATCACCAATCGTCAATTCTTGTGGCCCTAGACTTTTAATGTCGATAAGTCACTTTAGAATTGCATATCTAGACTCATTCATCATGCATACATGCTGGATCTCATTGCCGTTATTTTCTCATTTTGTTTCCGGTATCGTTCGTTGCTCGCAACAGAGCCCAAAGAAGGCGACCACTCGGCTTTCACTCCAGAGCAAGATCTGGAACCCTGCGAGCAAGGCAAGCAGAGCTTGTTGCATGTTACATTGTGATTTACATGCTTTACTTATATATGTTTACGTGCTGAATGTTTGCTTGAACCACATGCTCGGTATTTGAGCGAACTAGTATGACTAGGATGTGTAGTGCAATTATACTCAGCTATGGCTGTGAATTAACTTTGTTGCCCCATCAACTTTAACTTAATAAGGTGAGATGGGAGAGCCGAGGGTGTGCTTGGTGGATACGGTTGGTATGTTATCTGAAGAATTGAATACGGCCCCGGTGTTTTGAAGTGTGTTTGCCGTCATACCATCCTGAGGTGATTTCACCTAAGCACTCCCTTATCACCGCATGGACGTTACCGAAATCAACGCTAGGGTATATCTGATGGTAAGTCTCGATTCCGCTTGGAGCCTTTCAACCTCCAAGGGTAAAGCACTCGTATACCCTTAGTGGTCGTATTGTCGGTAACGATCCGAGAGATTGTTTGGAAATGTTGTGGTGTTTCACCAATAGTTAAAATGGGGTGTGGGCTACCCCAAAATAAGCTTGGAAATGATGATGTGAATGTTGTTATGGTCGTACCTTGAATTATGTAGAAAACCGGACTACAAGCTACATCCTGGTAGTTTTCCTTTATATCATTCACTACCATGTCGTAGGTTGCATATCTAGTTAACTTGGATTGTATCATGTTGTTTCGGTCGTAGCAACGCATGGGTAGGACATTTAATCAAGCACGAATAAGTCTTGCGAGTACTTTAGTACTCACCTAGGGCATTCCTAGATCTTGCAGGTGAGCCAGTGGTCGAGGATTACTTCGAGGATACCTAAATTCTTGGTTTTCTGGGTTGGCTTACGACTCATGGGAATTATTTTGTTGGCTTTTGGCCAGCGGTCGATGCGTCGCTGTGGGACTCAATTAAACTTTCTTCCGCTGTTGTTTTAAATACTTCATATTCGAATATGTTTCCGGTTATCACCGAAGGATGTAAACTGAATAGTTCACAAAGTGGACAGCTAGTAGTATTATCGTATCGTAGTGGTTCGTCTGATGATATGCTTGCTGTCCAACATATGCCCCCACCTCCCGTCTGTCATGCGTGTATGTTGAAATGGGGAGTGTGGTTGGATGCATATGGAGGAACTTGTTGTTTTATTTCGAATCAAGTGAAGTGCAAAGTGAATGTACGGTCCATTGCCAAAGTGAGTCATACGCATTGTGGCGTATGTTTTTAGAATCGTGATCCCTCAATCAGGCTGTGGTGAGTCATACGCATTGTGTCGTATGCATGTCGCACGGGGCGAGGGTGGGCCATAGTCCGTCGCAGGTAGCGGCTATGGTCACCGTCTTCAATTGTTGTGAATTCCTTGATTCGGATTAAAATACCGGGTCCCTCACAGCTTGGTATCAGAGCCGAGCTGACCGTAGGAAGCCAATTGCAGGTGGTCGTTAGATAGGACTTGGCATTGCCGAGAAAACTAATTGAAAAGTTAAACCCTATGTTTAAAAATAGCAAGTAGATTGCTTTTTATTCCTTACCCCCATCGATCTTAGTTCTGGATTTTCCTTTCCTATTGCATTTGTTTTCTTTGTGTGGCTGACCCTACCCTCTCTAACTCTAAAATTGCATAGGATGGTGTACAACATTGTAACCGACCCGAGCCAGCTGGGAAGTTGGGCCACCCTGTTATGGAGGATGCTGGAACACCTTAATGTGCCCCATGGAGACCTCCCCGCCTTCCATGCCAAGAGTTTTAAGGTCCAAGGGAGGATTCACTACTGGACTGGATGGGTTACTGTGAAGACCCCTGATGGGTGTCGAGCCTTTACGGCAGCCAGGGCCAGTGATGATAACGCCAGGCTTGAAGCTGCAAGGAAATCTGTCCTCTACATCCGCCATCGCTACAACGACATCTTCTTCTTCTCCCAGTTCCGCCTCATTCCCCAGATAAGTAATGGAGGTGACATGTAACACCCAAATGTATCGATTAGGGTTTTGTCCTGCATTCATGCATACATGGCATCTTCATCACCACACCTTGTGAACCTTAGTTGTATATTAAACTTTATTTTATAGAATATGTTAATATCTCATCCTCGGTGGGCAATTGTTGCAAACACCAATCAATTTATTTGAAGTATTTCAAATAACAATGTCAAAACACCAATCAACTTATTCGAGGAACTCAAAATAACAAAGTCATTAATAAGGGTAGAGGAAGTCATCGAACACTCCGGTGAATCCCTAAACCTAAAAGCCTAAAGAAGCTGGAATTAGGGTTTCGTCGATAGAGCCTTTCCTAGTGGATGCAAACTCCCCAAACCTCACAAATAGTTCCAAAAGTGCAAACCTTAGTCCCAGGTAAAATTCCAGAATTTTTGAATATATCTAAGGCCTAGTCGCAGTATAAACCCTAATTCGGACCCTAATTCAAATTTGAACCAGACACCCCTCCAAACCAACTCCAATTTGATTCAAACCTTCCCAATAGCTCCCAGATAATATATCAGAGCCCCTGTAAAAATTTCAAATCATTTGGAGCAAAAATTGTACATAAAATGACGTGGGGAATGATCAAGGATAAAAGAAAAAGAAAAAGGAATTAGAAAACCCTAACAGACCCAGGCCGAGGCCTAATGGGCCGCCTCGGCCGGCCCACCTTCCCCCGCGCGCGCCCTCTCCTCTGGCTGACAGCCCGGCCCCGCTGTCAGCCTCTCCCCCTCTCACTGCCGCGCCCCGGGGCCCGCGCGTCAGCATCTCCCCATCCACGTCGCCGCCGGCCAGAGGCCGAGCGGGGCGGCGCCCCCTGTTCCGACCGGCGGTCCGAAGCCCTCGCCGCCCTATAAAACCGCCGTCCCGACAGCCTTCCTCCTCCCCTCCTCGCTCCACCAGAAACCCTAGCCTCCCCTCCTTTCTTCTCCGAGCCCGAGCCTTCTCCTTCCTCTCCGGTCCCAAGCTCCGGCGAGCAATTGCTCCACCTCCAGTAAGTCCCGAGCTCCCCTCCTTCGAATACAAGCATGCTTGAGCTCCCCCTTATCTCCCCCTCCATTTTTCTTCTCCAGATCCAGCCCAGAGCTTCCTCGCCATCTCCTTCGTCTTCAAGTCCGGCCGCGGTTCCGACGAGTTCCCGAACGCGCCCTGGTCCTTCCCCCTTCCCATCTTCTAGCTCTCTGTCACCCCCATCTCCTCCCTAACATCCCTGTTGCTTCCTTGTCGCAGATCCACCCTCGGAGGCCCCCGACGGCGACGACCCGAAGCCTCTCGCCGCCGGTCCTCGCCGCCAGCTCGCTCCAGACCTCCTCCTTCCTCCCCGAGCACCGAATCCTCCTCGGGGTGAGCTTCCCGAGCCCTAGCGACCTCCCCCGAGTAGTTTTGGGTCCCCTAGCACCCTGGAGATTAGCTCCAGCGAGCCTCCGACGAGGGCGCCGCCGTCTGAGCCTCGGCTCCGGCCGGTCCCGAGAAGAGGAGAGAGAGAGAATGAGGTC